>CAUYQG010064713.1:0-51401 GCA_963574415.1 Tarsius wallacei | reverse complement strand
CCTGGGCACTTCGGGTTTTGATCAGGAATTGGTTGCCAGTTCCAACTTCCATATTGGTGTCTTCTGCATTTTCTAAGGCTCTTACAGTTTGAGGTTTTACATTTAGGTCTGTGATCCATTTAGAGTTAATTTTTATGTATGGGGATAGGTAGAGGTACTGTTTCAATCTTCTGCATTAGCCAGTTTTCCTATCACCATTTATTGAATAGGTTCTCCTCTCCCTAGTAGTGGGTGGTGGAGGCTTTGTCGGAGATGAGTTGGTTAAGAAATTGAGGTTTTGCTTCTGGAATCTCAATTCTATTCCATTGTCTAGATGCCTGTTCTTGTACCAATACCAGGCTGTTTTGATTATTGTAGCTTTATAGTATAGTTTAAAGTCTAGATGTGTGATACCTCCTGCTTTTTTTGTTTTTTTGTTTTTTTTGCTGAGGATTGTTTCGCTATTCTTGGTCGTTTATGTTTCCATATGAATTCCTGTATTTTTTTTTTCTAGGTCTGAGAAGAATGTTGCTGGTAATTTGATGGGTATTCCATTAAATCTGTAGATTGCCTTAGGTAAAATGGACATCATAACAATGTTGGTTCTTCCAATCCATGAGCATGGAAATTTTTCCACTTGTTTGTGTATCTTTGATTTCTTTGAGCAGTGTTTTGCTGTTTTCATTGTAAAGGTCTTTTACGTCTCTGGTTAGGAAGATGCCAAGGTATTTCATTTTTTGTGTGGCTATTGTAAATGGAATTGTGCTTTTTATTTGGGTTTCCTTTTGTTTATTATTGGTGTATAGAAATACAATTGTCTTTTGTACGTTTATGTTATACCCTGAGACTTTGTCAAAGTTATTTATCAGTGCCAAGAGGAGATTTTTGGCAGATTCTCTTGGGTTTTAGTCTTAAAAATATTTAATACATAAGAATTTTTTATATGTATGCTGTATAACATTTTTTATGAATTCAAATATGCATACATATATGTGTGTGTGTATATATCTATAGTATATATATATATATATATATATACATACATAATGTACATTATATACCAGTTACTCTGTAATTAACATACATCCATTTTGGAGTATCTCTTGGATGTATTTAGTAGGGAAAATAAACAACAAAAAAGTTAAGTAAATGGATTGATATGTTTGAGAAAAATGTAAGTGTTAAGAAGAAATTTTTGAACAGGTGATGTTTAAGAAGAAACCTAATACAAGAAGTGTCAGACGTAAAAATTAAGAGGGACAGGCTCCCAGGCAGGTGGAGTAGCAAGTGAAGAGGCTCTGAGAAAAAAAAAAATGTTGGCATGTTCAAGAACAAGGAGGAAATCATATCATAGAGTGGTATGATTAGAACATGACAGGAGAGATAGCCAGGATTCTGCTTAGGCAAGGATAATTAGAAAAAGGAAAAATAATTGTTTTCCAGACTACTGAGGAAAGACATTCGAAGGTTTTAACCAGCAGTATGAAATAATTAAGTTTGCAAAAGAGCACTCTGATGATTGTAAGAAGGAAAAAGGGAGGATAGGAAGTCAGTTATGGGGTTCTTGAAGCTTCCAGGGGAGCAACAGAAACTTGGACTAGATGATAACTGTGAAGATGGGGGGAAAAGTCATCAGATTTGGGGAAGATACTGAAAACGGATTGACAGAACTTGTTGCCTGTTGAGATTTGCTGTTACAGAAATAGGAAAATCAATCATACCATGAGGCTTTTGTCTGGAATAGTTGTTTGAAAGGTGGTAGCATTGACTGAGGGAAGGCTGGGGCAAGGACCAAGCAGACAATTGCGTGAGAGAGTGAAGTGTGCACTGACTGCTCTTTGCGTCTGCTGCTGCTCTGCTAAGGCCTGGTTGTAGCACCCTACACTTGGCCTCAGGTTGTTTTATGTCATTACAAAGATGATTCTGCACCCCAAATTTCTCTTCAGAATGCCTTAAAATCTTCAAGTGCTTAACTGAAAACAATTGTTTGGCATACCTGAGACAAAACTCGATTTAGAAATGTCTTCAGCAGTCAAGGATTATAAAAAATCCTTTCCTCGAGGGGGAAAGAAAGGAAATAAGAACAAGAAAGTGGGAAAGTGGAAAAATCCAAATATATGAAGATAAACATCATTTGCCTCACAGTTTTGCCTGAAACAAGACCCAAGATAATCTATCAAAAAGCAATGCTTTGTGGATGACCACTTTGTAGTAGCAACCTATATGTTGAAGAAAATTCCAATTTTAACTATTATATATTCTGTTTCAAATTGATGATGAAAGATGGAAAATACATATTTGGTTGGACAAGTTTTATTTTGGTTTAATATGGAGACATTTCTGTCACTATTTAGTAGTGTCATAACTTGTGTCAAACTAATAATAACAAAGAGGAGCTCTAAATGAAAATAATTTTTATTCAGGAACAAGGCATTGCAATGGAAACACATGCACCATAGGAAATTATTTGCATATTCAGGGAGGTAAAAGAAAACAAACACAATTGCTTGAGATATTATTTATATTTGGTTACAAAAATCAATGACCAGTGCCACTCCTGTCCAAGGTTGGACAGGCAGTCACTAGACAACTGTCCTTGCAGAAGTATTGCTTGTGTAAGTTTTCAATGACCATTGTGCAAATTTGTGGGTTTTGTAGAGTCTTTTATGATAGTTTTTGTTATCAAGCATATGCATGAGAAATCTTCCTTTATGGCTTTCTCTGGCTCTATTTGTCAGCTTTTTTCTTTTTCTTTTCTTTTTTTTATTTTTTATATTTTTGAGTTGGAGTCTCACTCTGTTGCCCAGACTGGAGTGCAGTGGCCGCTCCTGGCCACCGCAGCCTCGACCTGGAACTACAGGCGCGCACTACCACACCCGGCTAATTTTTTGATTTATTGTAGAGATGAGGTCTCACCAAGTTGCCCAGGCGGGTCTCGAACCCGCGGGCTCAGACATTCCACTCACCTCAACCTTCCAAGGTGCAGGATTATAGGATGAGCCACCGAGCCCGGCTTTTTTTTTTTCTTTTAAAACACAAGTGACTCCATTTTGTTTCTGACAGTTTTCACACCATAAATAGCAAATAGTCCCTAATGCACAGAAAATTCATAATGATTAAATTAACATGATAAATAGAAGTTCTGGCAGAGTGTGCTCAATACATGTTACTTTTCTTTCTTCACACTTTGTTTAAGACATAAAGTCAGTTCTTAGAATACTTCTGCTTCCATTCATCTTGCTTTTCACTGTCCCTTGCAGGTTGATATCTGTTGAATTATCTGAAGGGACTATCAGATAACTCAAATAATGTGTTTTGGCCTTGGAGTGCAGTAAATGACGGTTTTACACAAATAAGAGTAATCCCTGACATTAATATATGGCCAGACTGTAGTGACACTTTGAGAAAGCTCAGAGAGTTGAAGATTTGAAAGTTTCTGTTGCATTGTAGAATAATTGAAGTCATTTTGCATATTCATACAAGTATCTAACCAGAGGTAATTGTTTAAAGATGCTATTAAACTCCTTGGAACAAAGAAAATCTGACATGAAGAGGCGAAAACTAACAGGTTATTTTTATTTTCATCATATCTTTGTAAAAACTTCCACAAAAGGCTCATTTTACAATGGAGTCATTTTATAATGTATCCTCGAGTTTCTTTTTTTAAAAAGTTGTCTTTTTTAAAAAAAGCAAAATTAATCCTGTACCTTAATCATACTCCAATAAAACATTTAAGAGTGTCAGCTCTTGCTAACCAAAATTCCATTCATGAAACTGACTTCACATAGAACCTCTAAGTTAGAATAACGACAGAGCTCAGATTCCAAACCTTAAAGTTGTCACAAGAAATTAGCATTAAACATTATCGTAATTTTCTTTCTCTTTAATTTTTTTTCAAACAATTTTTCTTCGGCTGTCAAATTTGTATCCCCCAGCGCTAAAAAAAAAAAAAAAAAAAAAAAAAAAAGGACAAAAACAAATGCAATTAGTTGTCAAAGCCACAGACTTTTTTTTTTCTAAAAAATGTAAGAAACTGCAAATTATTGGGTGAAGATACAGAATCATATGTCAAGTTTTTTTCAAAGTTGTTCATATTTCACTCAACAACATTAGACACAGATATCAGCTCCAATGGGCAATTAGGGAGAATTCCTTTATTCACATCTTCTAGATCCTGCTCATCTGTGCCTATTGTTGGGAAACCAACAATATGATTTTCACTTTTTCTCAGTAATTTCTCAGAATGATTTGATATGATATGGAAGCATGGCTCCTCGAATATATTCTTGCATTTGGATGACTTCGGTGAGGACTTTTTTATTGCATTATTCAAACTATTTATGTTATAATAACTCAGGTTTGGAATAAGTTAACCAGGCTTGTCTAAGTTTTGCTAAGTAGTGATAACTTATTTTGTTTCGTTGTTCTAGTTAAATGCTTTCACTGAAGCATTTAACTAGAAGACTTCCTTTAGGCAATCTCTGATTCTCCTCGTAGTCATTAGATAGGTGTTTTTATGAAAGCCCATTAGAACGTACCCTAATCCAAATTTAGGAGTCTGCTGAAAAAAAAATTGGAAGTGAACTCTGTATTAAAAAGTATGTTAAGTTTTTTGAATTCTGCTTTGTCATCTCTTTTTTTCAGTAGTTTCAATACACTGAATTAATCCTGGTATTAGCATAGAGAAATACAGGTTGTGAAGTATCTCTTTTTAAAGTATTTATTAAAGTACTCATTTATTTAAGGTATTTATTAAATAAATGGATACCTTATTTGAATTGCTATAACTAACCAAGAATAAAGGAGTATTTGGGGAATGTTTGTTTTGATATGGAAATTTAACAACCATGATAACAAAAGATATCACACCTTCAAATTCATGTCACCAAAATACCCTATAAGTTTAGTACAGAAATTGCAAAGAAATACATTTATTAATTTAAACTTAAATAGCAAATGAAATATTTTCAGTTTTATAGTAGTAAAACATGTGCACTTAGAGGCAATATTAGAGCACATAGGGCTGAATAACAGCCTTTTTAGAGGTATACCATGGTGTCTGGCCAAGAGCGTTTCTTTCTGATCATGGTACCATTATTGCTTATGCTGATTTGTCTGATTTTTGTGTCAAATGAGATTTCCTAAAAGGATAGTCTGAGGTGAGAATTTTGGTTGGTGTGCTTTATTTTGGGTGTGCTTTTATGTGAAAGGAGAGTGAAGGAAGCATGATAGGGCAGTGAAAGGAGCTTTCTGAAGACTAAATTCACCTGATCAAGGGGAGCATGAATTACATCACAGTCTTTCCCCCCACCCCATGGTACTGCTGGATGAATCATTCATTGTCAATAGGCTACCTCTTGGGATGGTGGTGGGAAGTAACCTGCTGGGCGAGGCAACTTCTGTTGACCAAGGGCAGTTTTCTAGGGAAAAGGAACAGCTTTGAGTCACAGCAGCTTGAAGATGAGTGTGACAGCCTGGTACAGGGATCTGGGCAGGGCACCAACAGCTTCACCTACAGATCTAATACCTATATCAGTCATTCCAGTGATGTAGCCCTGTTTCATCATGTCAAAGTTGTAACTTCCTAATGTCTTGAATGCAAAGTTGTGCAAAGCAAGACTAGAAGACAACTTATATGTGGGAAAATTATCCAATTATTCTAAAATGTCTGGGAAACATAGACCCTTCTCTTATATGTATAGTCAACAAAGATCCCTCTGCTGAATGCTTCTAGGAGAACACTCTTCAATGATTAAATCCTTTTTTTTTTTTTGGGTAACACTTTTCTGACTTTCACATTTTAAAAAGTCTTCCTGAATTTAGAAATTTAGATTAAAATCTTTCTCTTTCCTAAAATGATATCGACAGTTGCTATATATTGAGTACATGCAAGATTCTGGACCCTGCTCTTAGCAACATATTTATGTTGTCGCATTTTATCTTCAGTTTAAGGACAGAAAATTGTTAATTTATCATCTTCAGTTTTCAAGTGAAGAAATTGAGGCATAGGAACATTAATCAAGCTCCAGCTAATGGTCAATATTTGAGCCCCAAACAGTGCTTCTAGAACTCTAATATGTACAAGTCACTTGGGTATCTTATTACAATGCAGATTCTGATTTAGTAAGTCTGAGATTTTGCATTTCTAACAAACTCTTGAATCATTCTGCTGCTGATGATGATCTAAGGACCACACTTTGACTAAGAAGAGTCTAGAACTTTAGATCATAATGCCTTAAAAAAATACTTCCTGAGAGGGTGTGGGTTGTATTAGTTTCATGCCTACTATAACATGTAAATTATATTTATCTCTTATTTGCTCACCCTCATCATAGTGTGATGCTGTGAGTATTTTTCTTACTTGAAAATTGTGATTTACCATAACCCTAAATTTTAAGATGAACAAAGCATCCTGAAGCTGTTAAACATCTTCACCAACAGGTTGAATCCATGAGTTCTTGGCTGTTCTTGGATCTAGCTGCTTGAGTCAGGCCTTAATTCTCCAGAAAATATCTAATTTCCAGTCTTAAGCATTAAGCTACATATCCAAGATGGCCCTTTGGCTATCTCTAGCTCTTTTTCCTTCCTATCCCAGGGTACCTAAACTACAAGGAAACTACATGTGCCCTATTTATATTCACACTGTATTAATATAGCAAGGAGACTCCATGCATTTTGCTGGTGATGGGTTTGATATGAAGGTTTCCTCTGTTTTATTACAAACTGAGAATCATGAAAAAAATCTTTAACAAGATAGAATTATTTAAAACATGTGAAAGATGACTAAATATGCACAACAATTAATTCAACAGCTAATTGCCAAGTGTCTACGTATATGCCAGGCACTGTGCTAGACACCGCAGATTTTATAGTGAACAAGAACATAATATCTAATGATGTGTGATGATGAAACTAGTGTTAAATTTGGCAGTGGAGAATGACACTGATATTTCAAGTCCAACACCTTTGTTGACCAGTTATAGAAACACAGGGAAATGAATCCTTCCTCAATCTGAGGCCATGATCTTAATCCTGGCCAGCTATCTGTTAATGCCACTATTAGGCTGAATGTTGGAACTGCCATACAAAAATATCATCAGGATATTTTTCCACTTTACAAAAAACCTATTCTTCTATTTATAAATATAGAAGTTAAGTGTGGTACAGCAATTACAGACTTGGGCTTGGTCTTTGAAGTGCTGGGTCCTACCACGCTGATGAGATCTGCTACTTACCTGGCCCACAGCAGTTCCATCTTGTATGCTCTCTGAGTGGCCCACATGGAGAACAGACTCCCAGGTGCCAATGAAAAACCCACTGAAGTTTGAGCATTCCTCACAAACAAGATTTTTCTCTAAGGTTGATAATAGTGGTATTTCATTCAGTTTCTAACTTAACACTTCCTCCACCACGACCCCAATTCTTTCCAGCAGGAGCTATAGAGATACTGATTAAGCAGCAATTAAACATTCTAACACTGTCATTATCTTTCCTTAAGTAGCCACTTCAACCACAAGGAAAACATTAACTAAACCAGAATTTAATTTGCCAAGAGTGTAGGCAAGCTTTCAATTTTCCTGATTCTGGGTCTGTCAAAAGAAAGAGAGAGCCTTTTGTTTATCCTAAGACTTTTCAGATTGAATGAAGAATTCACAGGGATGGAGTTTCTGTCTTTAGATCATAATATTTGCAAAATATATTTTCATCTAACAGTACAGCAGTATCTGCAGAGAAGAAACCACATCTTGTGCAGTCTATTAACTCAGGTCAGAACTAAATCAGGTCAGAATTGATTAGGCAAGTAGGTGGCCAATTGATCAGCAGTGATTCTGTCAGGACCTACAACCTTCACAGGACAATTTATGTGATTTCCTCAACTGACAGCGAATTCTGGGTTCAGAAGCCCAAGACTTCTTGTAGGCTACTTCAGAGAGAGATTGGCTCACTTGTCACCCGTGTTCTCCTGCCTAAATCCCCATTTTAGTTATTTTTCTTACCACTCCCTTATTGGTCTTATTAAATGCTTAATGGTCACACTTCAACCTGATGAGGCCAGACCAGCTTTTTCAAGTCTATGGCATTGGGAAGCCTGTGATTCTCCGTAAGAAAAAAAAAAGATATTTTACTTTATAGAATCTGATGTGATTTTATTGTGACACGGCCTCATCTACCTTTGTCAACTTTTCGTATACCTCTGATCCTCTTGCCCACACCAGTCATATGAACCTTTATTTTTTATCTTTATAACTCACATGGTGGTTCCTATGTTAAGGCCTTTGTGATCTCTTTTCTCACTACCTATAACTGTTCTGTTTTCTGACATTCTTATTTCTGGTTTGTTTCTTTCATTCATATTTCAGCTTAATCATTCTCTTAGTGATACCTTCCCCGAATTCCCAATGCAAAGTCACCACTTCATTATTCCTTTTATTTATTTTTGGTGTGTGTAACTTTTACTTTTACTTTTATATTCAAATTTCATGCAAAAATTTTCAAGAATAACTATTTTGGATTCAATATCCACCCTTGTTTTCTTTTGTAATCAATCATTTCAGATAAGCTTAGGACAAAGAAATTCTTGAATTATTGGTAAAGCTTAAACAGGCCTTGAGGAAGTTATATATCATCCCAAATGCTTTTGGTAATTGAATTAAAATGGAAGATAATCGTCCTCCCACCACTACTAACCACAAAATTCTCAATCCTCAAAGGTCAGCTTTCCATATAGGAAAACTATATTGGTTATAGCCAACATTATTTTTTAGTGTATGACTTGAAAGAGTCTCAACACACTTGGCATTCTAGAATTTATTGGACTATATAAATTATCTTAGCTACTAGAAAGATCCCTGCTTAGGTCCTTAATGAAGACGAGAGCCCCAACCCCTAAATCCTTCTCAGAGCCTTATCAAACATATACTCTTGAGATCACTGAAAAACCTTCTAAAGAATTTGTTATGTAATTCAGTACTATTTAGCAAATGTTCATTCTGTGAGCAAATTCTGTGAGATGATCCAAGTAGAAAGAATACTTGGCCCCTGCTCTTAAGGAGAGCATAGTCCAGTGCAAGAGACAAACACACAGATGTACCATGGAAGGATTAGACACACTGTAAGAACAAGAGCTTTAACCAAAGAACTAATAGTGGACAGACAAAAAAAAAAAAAAGATGAATTCCAGATGGTGCATCTGACAGGCACCAGGCCCTTTAGCACACAATGTATTAGGAAAAGTGGCTTAAAATAAATGTCACTCATGTGCAAGTGTTGGAGGGCTTGTCAATCTTGAATTCAGCATTTCAGATACTCATAGCTTTTTTTTTTCTGAGAAAACAGGATTTATTGGGAGGATGGAACAGCTCCCACAGTGGGAGGGGACCCAGGGGTTGCCTACTCATAGCTTTTGATGGTTTTATCATTCCCAAGAACAGCACAAAGCAGGCAGTGGTGCCTGAGATCAGTCCTGTGATTCCATTGCTGGAGAGCAAGGGACAAGTGAGAGTCTCCAGACCATCTTCATAACCTGACGATCCACTACTCTTCTGTTTAAAGGCCTGTTTACAATTGCAATCTGTAAAACAACATCCTTATTTATTTCAACAAATTTGGCACATATGTTCTTTATCCAAACTTACTTTACTCTGTTTTCACATTCTTATTATTCCAAGTTTCCAAAGTCACGAAGTATTCATTAATAATTGTTCACTAAAATTATCTTGCAGATATAGTATCTAATCTTTACTCAAGATAAGCATCAAGAGTTATTTGTACTTGAATAACACAAATTGAGGTGCTTGCTTCTCTCCACACTTTGTCATCACTTACTTCTGTTAAGCATACATCATTGACAAATGATAGAACTCCTTATATGAGTTTTTGGTTGGTTGCTCTCTCACTGAATGAGTTTTATGCCCCTTTATTTTCTCAGTTGACTATATTTTGTGAGCTTGATATAAGCAGTCCAATGATGGTGTCAAAAAATGTCAATGCTATACAGAGATAGAAGCAACTGCTTCACCATGCAGATGTCTATGGAGAAGATGAGTTGAAGTAGTAGTCATTTCAGAGTTGAATTTGGTACAAGAATTCAAAACTCAGTGAGCCCCAGTAGAAAATTTGACAACTAAAACTATTATTTATATCAATAAGTTGACTTTTAAAAATTTATTCTTTTTCATATATTAGGAGTCTGTATGAAACACATTTAGTAGAGTATTTGAGGTAAAGTTATCTTAATGTGGTATCCATAGGTTATACTGAATTTTATGATTTGCTACAAAATATTTATTTCTCCTTACCATACTTGATCACCTCTAAAGGGATATGTTGTCATTATCTTGTAGGAGCACAATGTCCCAGGCCTACATCTTATGTCATTAGAAATATTTAGAGCTGTGTAGTGTCAAGTTTTCTATGGAATGCAAGAAGACAGAGGAGTGTCTATTTAGTAGATTAATATTTCTCTGATGTTTGGAGAAATAGTAATCAGGTGAACTTTGAGCATAGTTCTTTCTTTAATTTGGAGACCTGATCTAACTTTCTCAACATTGACTAAAGCCACACTGCAAGCACGAGAACACAAGGCTCTTGACAATCTCTTCTTCATGCACATTTCTAGCTTTGATCTAGGAATGGACCCAAGATGGCACATTTCCTTATTTTTTTTCTTAATGAAAATTCGCCATTGTAACTTTAAACCACATTCTTTGATTCTCCTATATTTTTGTTCATGTTGTTTCTCCACTTTGAGTGAGTCTT
Organism: Tarsius wallacei; assembly: GCA_963574415.1. Classification (NCBI taxonomy): domain Eukaryota; kingdom Metazoa; phylum Chordata; class Mammalia; order Primates; family Tarsiidae; genus Tarsius; species Tarsius wallacei. The sequence continues at coordinate 40,664 of CAUYQG010064713.1, read as the reverse complement.
ACTCTTTCTGTTGTTTTGTACTTCAAGGTCCAATTCTTTTGACATAAATCCTTGCTCCATTAACACAGTGTACTTCTATTTTTCTTTTCTGGTAACGTTGTTCCTACAACACTTGACTCAAGCTACTGACATAATTATTGAATAATTAGCATTAGCTTCAACACATCTGCTTGCCTCCTTGCTAGGAGTCCAAGTCTCAAATATTTTATATTTTTATGACTTGAAAATAATTAACATCCAGTAGAACTACAAATGATTTAACACTAAGTCAATTGATAGTAATTTTTTAGGAAAAATATGACATTATGAAGTAGATTTGTCTATTTCAAAGTAAATCATATTTTATGCATTTTTCTACACACATATATATACATATATAATCAGAGTAATAGTAGTCTACATAGATAATTTTCCTAGTAAAAATTTAAGCAACACGAAGAAGAAAAGACATTTACAGTCATTCAAATTATTCATTCCTGAGTTTGATAAGGACCTTAGAGGTGGCATAGACTGATTTCCATGTCTTTCAAGAAAGAGACTCAGAGAGGTAAAACAGTATATGATCTCATTTGTGCCCATGATTTTTATTATAAAATAAATGCTAATAACTTAAAAAGAGTTGTGGTTTCAGTCATAAACTCTTATCTTGGTTGCACAAGCATCTCTCCATGTCCGTGGTCAATATCTCTTACAGGGTGTCCCAAAGGCACTTCCAACTCAAATATTTAAAATGAACTTTATATCTACTTCCATTTCCAAAATTGTCTGTCTCTTACATTTGACTGTAACAGCTGTGATCTCAATGTATTCATATTCTCAATCCAAAAACTCAGGTTTCTCCTTTGAATCATCTTTTTGTGTAATCATAATTTTCTGTAAAATGCATTACCAACTCCTAACAATATTCTCTGTATTTCTCACATCTGTTTTCTCTTCTCAATCTCCACTTAACCTTGGTTTACTTCCACTTACTCCTCGATGATATGGGTTAATTTAGTAATTTCTTGTCTCCCTTCTTCCCAAACTGTTTCCATCCAGTCCATCCCATGCACTGCAGCAATAATTACCTTCTTGTGTTTAGTCTTGTGAATATGTTTTATTGTGGTTTTCTTGTGGTGCTTCTTGTCAAAGTGTTTTCACTCCCCCAAAGTAAAGGCCAATTTCTTTAATATAACTTGCATGGCATTGTTCTACCTTCCATTAGATCCAGACCATTTTCTTCTCCCTGGTATGTGTACCTCCTGACGTACCAGCAGTTTTCAGACATGCCATGGCCACTCACACATTCATGCTTTCCCATATGCTCATCTGCCTGTCTTTCTCATAACACTGCCCAACTAAAAAATCCACATTCCTCCTTAATCTCATATCCTAGACATCATCTACTGTTGGAATTCTGTGGTAGGCCTTTTGATGTATTATGCTCCCCAAGCTTATCCATGATTTCAAACACAGTTGCGGTAGAAAATTTCCTGTGGGTTTAGACTCCTCCAGGTAGCAGAGTTGCAACTCAAAATCTTCCTTTTTCTGAGTTAGAGCATTCTATGGTGTCATGGAAGTCTGCCTCTTGTTCACTTATAAGTGTGCACAGATTAATAAAAAAGGGAAGTTAACATTGGAGACAAGCCTCAACCAATAGTGTTTAGAAGTTGGTAGGTAAGTTCTCCTGTCTCTTGTGCTTTAGAAGAAAAATTCTGGTAGATGTTTTAGGGGGCCTTTAAGGAATCAAGTTTCCATTGCTCAGAGTAGCAGCCTTGATAACACAAAAGTATACTGAATTTTTCAACTCTGTTGACTCACTATTCCCCCTCATCACTTCGATTAATACCTCCTGGAATTATCTCACTAATACACTACTTGTATTTAGGACCTGGTGCCAGTTTCTGATTTGGGAGAAGCACAAAGGAAAAAGAGAAGCATTTTATAAAACTCACTTTCAACCTATTTTTAATTACTCTCTACTATGCATTCTATAGGTTCACATACATAAGCAAGATTTTTAAAGAAATTTTACATTATTGTTTATATTTCTTTTTTATTTTCTTGCTAGGTTCTAAGCTCATTGAGGACAGTTTCTCACTTTTGCTTATTGTTCATTTTATTCTAAGATATTTACCCTAATATGTGGCACATAATGGGTTCTCATTAAATATTTGTGGAATTTAAGCTAGATAAGAGTGGATGAAATGTGTCTTGAACCAAGTTTTCTGATTTCAAGATCATGGCTCTTTCTGCTACATTATTTTACCTACCTGAAAGACAGAGGCATTTGCAGCCACTTAAAAAGGACATTTAACTCTCAGTGCCCAGAGGTATGGCATTTACATTTTCATGTCTTCTAGAGCATTTTGTCCCCCTTGCCTCACTTTTTTTCCCCCTAAGTTGGAATCTCACTCTGTCACCCAGGCTGGGGTACAGTGGCATGCTCACGGCTCACCACAGCTTCCAACTCTTGTTGCCTCACTTTTTCATGCCTGCCTTTGGGTATTATATAATCAGTGAGAGACAGTATGATATAATGATAGTTACCTGCTAAGGTTTTTTTTTTTTTTTTTAGAAATTAGAGGTAATAGCATATGTAAAGCATGTATTATACCAAATGTACTCAATAAATATTTGTTTCTATTTGTATTATTTTGTGGCCATAGTCTATTTAGTCCTAAGAAATATTAGAAATTCTGAACCAAGTTTTATTTGAGGAGATGTTTGAATAACTGCCAAAGGTATAATCTCAAAATATATGGCTTTCAATTATTCATTCTCTTTCATCCTCTACATTGATTTATGTATTCAGATATTGTCTGCTTTGCCAAATATACATTAGAGTGATAAATTGAGAGTGACAGAAAGCTATCCTAGATCAGTATTAACTAGTCAACAATGCTATCAGATGTGTCCTGAGAATGAAATGTTTGGTTTAGTGCACCATACTGGAAAGAACACTGGATGGTATTATGGAAACCAGAGCTTTTATTCCAATCACTATTTTCATTAAATATGTGTGCAAAGCAAAACAATAAAAATGAATATAAACATTCAGGTAATAGTATTACCTGAATGTTGACAAGCCACCCATATTTAAAAGAGTAGATTGTTCATCTATACAATAATGAAGTAGACGACAGTTAAGAGAAGGGTTTTACTTAGCACAAACATTTAAAAACTCTCTTATTCTTTTAGTATTTGTCAAATCGAATCAACCATATGAGCCACAGATGATTTACTTTTAAACGATAAGGACATCATAGATAGCACTGTAATTATAATGGATAATTTCCAATCTTCTTGACAATGTAAATGTGTTTTAGTTTACAAGGAGCACTTTGTTAGGTTATCCTCTTATACATGTATAATCATTAATCTGAACTAAATTAAAAAGTAATTTTAGGGGAAAAAACATTTCCTGGGAAGATGCTGACTAAATTAGTTTATAATGTGATCGGAAGGAAATTCTTTAATGTAATTAAGAAAAAAAGTACTTTTTGTAGAATATTCTGCCACTGTTTTATTTGACCCACATTTTCTAATAAAAAAATTAAAAATGAAATGAAGGACCACAATACATGCCTTGTGCCAGCAAGAATGATGAATGAGCTCCAAGAAAAAAATAGAATGAGCCCTTGGTTGGTTGTATCCAATAGAAATGAAAATGTTTAATGATCCCTTTTTAACAAATGAGTAATTTATACTGTCAGTTTTCTTTTGTTTTCTTTGTATTATTCTATTCAATTTGCTTTTCTAGTTTTATAATTGGAAGTCCTCGAATATGAGCAGAGGGAAAAGAAAAAAATCTAAAAAGGAATAATTTTTATAAAGGAAAGAACTGTCTTTCAAAAAAACTTAGGAAATTGTCACTCTTTCCAGTAGGCAGGGAAAGTATTTTGATTGAGTGATGACAGATCTGTCTGAATGTAATGAAAGATATTTGTTTCTTGTTGAATACAACATTTCATAATTTTAAAATATAGCTATTAATATACATAGGTCAGCAAAGTGTTGTTTCTGTGTGCTATGTGGTATGCAGTAAGTTAATTACCAGGTAGTAGATAAAGTAAGGGAACTCTGATGAGGCAGTTTGTGTTTGAAGAAGGTTGAAGGGCTTGTCTTAGGTTATATGACCACTAGGCCAAAAGCAGTATCCAGAGAAACATAAATGTGTTGGGCTTTGGAAAGTGTACAATGAAGATCAAGGCTGAGAAAAAGAAGGCTGAGACAGCATCAATATTTGAAGTTATTAGTGAATAATGCCATGGTGTGCAAGGGAGCCATATCGTGCATTAAAGTAGAAGAGGAAATGGATTTTCATGGGATGTACTGGTCATTGAGTCTCTTTTTGTATGTGTCAGGCTCTTACTGTTGCCCAGGCTGGGATGCAGTAGCTGCTCAGTGGTCTCAACATTCTCGGCTCAGGTGATCCACCTCAGCCTCCCAAGTGGAGACTTGCACCACCATGCCCAGTTTCATCTTATTTTAATTTTCATTTTTTGTAGAGATGAGGACTCACTATGTTGCCTTGGGTGGTCTCCAGCTTCTGGGCTCAAGAAATCCTTCTACCCCAGCCTCCCAAAGTGTTGGGATTACAGGCATGAACAACCAACCGTGTCCAGTCATTAAGCCACTTTCCCTTAGTTATAAATTCATCCTTCTAAACTCTACTTTGTGATGCAAAGGCTAAGGATTTGCAAACCTCTTTTCTCCATTTATTTAGGGTTATGTCTGATTCTGCCAATGAGGGTGCTAGAAGAAGATCAAAACTCTGTTACCAAGAAACATACTAGATATTTTGGCTTCACTATGGTGCTACCATGAAGAAATTTCCTTTTTAAAAATTCTTCTTCTTCACTTGGGAGTTAAAACTATACTACCCATCCTCCATGCACATGGAGAAGATACATATTGTTTTACATGCTCATTTTCTTTTTTTTATTATAATAAAGATGTGGAGTACAATTCAGGGTTAGGTAGACAAACCCTACATGCTCACTTTCAATTAAATAAACTTCCAATCTATTTTTCAGTCCTACTCTTCATTATACTCCTCATATATAAGAAGTACTCCTTGTTCCAGATGAACACATCTTAAACTTCTTTTGCGGTTTCCTCAAAGTTGCATTTGTTTTTTGTTGGTCGATATTCATCCATTTCATTACCATTCAGACATTTCTTGAAATGTTTCATATATTGTTGATTCCAATTCTTTTTACCATCTCTTTTGAGAACTTGTATTCATTTAAATCTGGGTTTAGACAAGAGCCAAATATAAATGTGCTCTATTCTCCATCTTAAACCTAAACTTTATTTAAATACATTTTTATAAATTATAATTGCCATGAACTTTGCTCCCATTTCTCATTCATTCAGTAAAAGAAGTGTGATGATGTTGCCTTTCATTTTTCAATATTGTTATATGGTTTTTAGATAAATAAATTATAGCTATTTTATCAGAAATTGCAAATAGGATTTATACTCTGAGCAAGAAAAATATGTGAAGACAATGCATAAATTAAACCGTAAACTCAGAAGTGTCTTCATATTTGAGATTTATATATTATTTGCTACTTGACCTTAGCAAGTCACAACCACTGAGCCTCCAATTTTCTCATCTGTAGAATGAGTATAGTGATACTTATCTCATAGAATTATTATAAAAATAATATGTGGTAGGTAGGTAGGTTGGTAGATAGATAGATAGATAGATAGACAGATAGATAGATAGATAGATAGATAGATGACAGCACATAAGTTACCAGGAAATCAGTGAACTTTTAAAAGAGAACATGTTAATTAAAGACATACAGTCAGAATATTTGTATGGCTTAAGTATGGACATAAAGTGATGAATGTGGTCTTCACTCTAAATATCCATTTTTTCTTTTAGTTTAAGAAAATAAAGGCCTAGAAAAGCTAAGTGCACTCTTTTACTTACACAAGAAGCTTTTACTAAGAATAGAAGTAAAAGCAATTACCTGAGAAGTCTAGAAAGGCTTCACATTTGTTGAGATTATTTTTGGAAGAGAAGTTCTATAGTTCAAGAAGGAGAGAAGAGCCAAATAGATATAACTGCATGAGTGTTATTGGCAGAGAGACCCTTAAAGATGTTTATGTCCTAGTATCTGGAACCTGTGAATATTTTATATTACATAGCAAAGAAGTCTTTGCAGATGGAATAAAGATTATGGACTTCAAATGAGGGAGAGTACCCTTAATTATTCCAGATAACCTAATCACATGAGTCTTTAAAAGCAGAGGACTTTCTCCTGTTCTCTGTCGGAAAGATGCAGGGGAAAGGAAGGAAGAGATATTTGAAGCACAGATGAATTCAACATGCCGTTGCTGGCTTGAAGATGGAGATGGCCAAGGACTTTAGTCCTACAACAAGCAACTGAATTCTTCCAAACACTAGAATAAGCCTGGAAGCTGATTTTTTTTTTCACCCCTAGAGCCTCCAGAAAGAAATGTATCTCTCACAGCATCTTGATTTTGTCTTTGAGTCACTAAGCAGAATACCAAGTGTGCCTGTCTGGATTTCTGACCTACAGAACTTTCAGCTAATACATGGCTGTTGTTTTAAGCTGATACATTTTTGATAATTTATTATGCAGAACTAGAAGACTAGTACAACAAAAATGTGGGCAGATTGCATAGAGCTGGTTATGAATTTACAGAGAAACCCATTTTAGGCTAGACAGAACAGTGGGTAGGAGGAACAATTTCAAATGAGAAGACATAAGTAAGAGAAGATTGTTATTGTTATTTTGTGGCAATGGGAAACTATGGAAGGATTTAAAAGAGCAGACAAATAAGATCAGAACTTGGTGAAAGAAAACTATATTGGGAATCGGTCAGATAGCTATGCAATTTTCTAGAAAATGATTTTGGATCATTGTATGAGCATGGAAAGATGAGATTTAAGGATGTGGCACAAAATGAAAGAAAGAAAAACTGGAAAGTGTGCAACTTGACCTCAGTGAATGGTGAGGTAGTTAAGCAGGACAGAAAATCTGAGAGAGGTACTTTTATTCCTAAAAGCATAGTCTTTGTGGTAAAGGTAGCTAGATATCTACACATTCTGGGCCCCAGTTGTTTTATCTTAAAATGCACATAATAACGCCTAATTCTTAGGGTTGTAACAAGGATTAAATGAGATGATAGATGTTCCTTTTTTAAAGATTATTATATAATCACATGAGGTGACACATGCAAATCTTGTATCAATGTGCTAGCACCTATCAGAGAACCAAATTAAGATAGTATATAATCAACTTTATTTTAACAACTTCTACAGCTAATTAGAGGCAGAGCATGGCTAGAACTGCCTCTCTTGACATGCAATCACAGTTGTTTTCCCCACATACAATTTCCTGCCTCCAGAAGAGAACAGATTAACTGTCCATTTCTTAAAACCTTTCTTAAAACCGACTCTCTAGTTGTAAGACTTGTCTCATAGTCTGGAAGCCACTTTTTCTTACTAAAAACCTAAGAGCACTAGCTAAGAAAAGGTATGGCAAATTGTTTTTCGGAGAGAAATAACTCAATAATACTAAGTCCTTAATAAACTTCTTTGAGTTCTCATTTTCTCTCATCCATAGGTAAATTTGAATCATGTTTTATAGCATTAATTAAAATATCTTTGCCAAATATCCTTCGCTAATGAACTGTTTTCCAAGTTCCAGTGGTGGAGTTGTTACCACGAGAGAACCTGAACTTAGAATTACAACTGGAGTACATAAGAGGAAGGAAATTCACAAAGACACATAGCTCTGATCACTGGGAATATTAAATATGCTGTTTTTCAAGGAAAAACATCTACAGTTTGAACCTGGAGATAGATATATATTCAAAATATTTCTAACTCATTGTTAAACTATTTTAAGCAATTAAGTTATTTTCAAGATGTTAGTCATGAATTTTATTTCTTAAAATACAAACGTGGAAAGGGAATAACACTGCTAATTTTAAGTTAAAGAGCCAATTCAGAAATGAGTGACACATTAATCTCTTGGTTACTGGAGCTTTTAAAAAATGCCAGGAAGGTGTTCAGAGTTTTATAAATGTATACTTTCTCAATTAGTTTTAAAAAGAGTTTCCAGGGATATAATATTTTACAACATAAGAAAATATGGTCCCATGTGCTTGTCTATTTTTATTGTATTTATTTATTCATAACTTGACATGTTCAAAAAATAGTACAAGATGGTCTATAATGATATATATCTTTAAGCAGAATAAAAAGCAGAGAAAAGGTTTGAAATAAAGGGGAAAATGTCGAAAGTAAGACAGAACCAGCTCATAGATTAGCAACCATCTCAAAGTTGTTGAAGGTGTCACACACTTGAATCCAAAGGAAAAGCACAGTTTTTTCCTTGTTTTGAGATCAGAGCTAAGTTTTCTTCTCTTGGTCACCATGAAAAGAATACTGTGCAATATCGTGAACACCATCCTCAACAATATCCTCATGCTTAACCTGACTGTAGTAGTTTGTGTAATATTGATTGTTTGTTTTTTCCTAAATGTGAATAGCTGGCATGGCATCAATTCACATTTTGAAGAACACAATTTCTTGAATGGTCTGCTATGATACTGCCTATATTATCTAGAGGTATAATGTAGAAAAATTGCAATAATGGATTGATGTGTTTCTATCAGCCTCATTTTCCATAAAGTCTTAGATTAATTTTTTAAAGGTCTTGCACAGTGAGAAGTTTAATATGATCCTGGAGATGTTCCTGAAATACAGCTACTCTGTGCCTGTTTCAAATATGAGCCATGCAAAGAATTGACCTTCTTTCAGGAGACAAAGAAATCTGGGTTATAATTGCATTATTAAGTGTATTATTGCCTCTCTATTTAGTAAAAGCTACTTTTATTGAGTTATAAATCAATTTATTTATTTACAATAGTTATTGTGGCTCTATTAGATTGACAACAGTTTTTTTTCTGGCGGTCACATTGGTTATAAAATATACCTAATTTAAGACTTCAAAAACTTTATAGTCTTGGAAGGACTATACACAGAATGCTTTGCACAAAGATAAATTGATGAGTGTCAAAAAGGAAAAATGACTTTGTGAAGAAGAGTTGGCAGTAAATGCATGAATTTATACCTGGGTTCTCTAGTCTGTCCCATTCTCTATATGTCTAATTCGGTTAATATAGCTTTGTAATAAAGCTGAAAGTTAAGCAGTGTGATGTCTCCAACTATGTTCTTTTTGCTCAGGATTACTTTGGCTATTCAGGGTCTTTTTTTTCCCATTTCTGTGAAGAACGTCATTGGTATTTCGATAAGAATTGTATTGAATCTGTTCATTGCTTTGGGTAATATTGTCATTTTAGCAGTATTAATTCTTCCATGAGTATGGAATATCTTGACATTTGTTTATGTTTTCTTTAATTTTTTTAAAAATTGGTGTTAAATAGTTTCTCTTGTGTAGATATTTTACTTCTTTGGTAAAAGTGATTTCAAAGTATTTTACATCTTTTTTAGCTATTGTAAATGAAATGCTTTCTTGATTTATTGTGCAATTGATTGCTGTTAGTGCATACAAATGTTCCTAATTTGTGTATGTTGATTTTGTATCCTGCAACTTTATTCAATCCATTTACCAGTTCTAACCATTTTTGGGGTGGAATCTTTTGGTTTTTCTAAGTATAAGATCATGTTACCTACGATGAAGGCTAATTTCTCTTTTCTTCTTTCCAGTTTGGATGTCTTTTCTTCATTTCTTTTGCCTAATTGCTCTGGCCAGGACTTCCAACACTATATTGAACAAAAGTGGTAAAAGTGAGCATCCTTGTCTTGCTCCAGATCTCAGAGGAAAGAATTCTAATTTTTACCCATTAAGTACATTGTGAGCTGTGGGTTTGTGAAACATGGCCTTTATTATTTTGAGGTATTTTCCTTCTATATCCAGTTTGTGAGGGATTTTGTTACAAAAAGAAGTTGAACTTTATTGACTGATTTTTTGGCATCTACTGAAAAATAAAAGTCTATGTTTTTTGTCTTTATTTTATTTTATTATTATTATTTTTAAGATTCCTCATACACTGTTTTCTTTTTCTTTCTTTATGGATATATTGCAAAGGGGTGAAGTCCTGTTTTTATTATACCCATTACCTGAATAGTAAACATTATACCCAATAGGTAATTTTTTACCTCTTACTTTTCCTTCCAATTTCCATCCTTTTGGAGTCTCCAACATCTACTATTCCACCATGCATGTTTATGTGTACCCATTATTTAGCTTCCACTTATAAGTGAGACATGAGCTGCTTGACTTTCTGTTTATGAGTTATTTCACTTAGGATAACGGCCTTCAGTTCCATCCATGAGGCTGGAAAAAAACACACAACAACAAAACAACACATTATTTTTTATGGCTGAGTAGAATTCCATGGTATATATCTATATCTATACCTATGTCTATGTCTATCAATTTAATCTATTTATCTATCTATACACATACATACCGCATTTTCTTCATCCAATCATTCATTGAGGGACACCTAAGTTGATTTCATGACTTTGCTATTTTGAATAGTGTTGTAATAAACATATGAATAAAAAACCTCTTTGCCTTAAAAATTTGCTTTGCTCTGGGTAGATACCCTGTAGTGAGAATTGCTAGATTTAATGGTAGTTCTATTTTTAGTTCTTTAAGAAATCTCTTTACTGTTTTCTATAAAGATTTAATGTGCTTAGTTTTGTTAATGTGAAGTAGCATATTATTGACTTGTGTATGTTGAGCCATTCTTACATTCCTAAAATAAATCCCATTTGATCATGGTGAATTATCTGTTTAGTGTTTTGTTGAATTCAGTTAGCTAGTATTTTGTTGAGAATTTTTGCATATATGCTTATCTGGGATATTGGCCTACAGTTTTGTTGTTGTTTGTTTTTTGTTTTCTCATTATGTCCTTATATAGAATAAATTTGGAAATATACCCTCCTCTTCATCTGTTTTGAAGATTTTGAGAAGAATTGGTATTAATTCCTCCTTAAACATTTGCTAGAATTCAGCCGTGGGGCCATGGGAGACTTTCTGTTACAACTTCAATTTTGTTTCCTACTACTGTTTACTGGGCTTTTCTATTTCTTCATGGTTCAATATTGGTAGGTTGTATGTGTCCAGGAATTTCATTTCTTATAGCTTTTTCAATTTGTTGTATCTAGTAGTTCAATGGGGAAAGGACAGTCTCTTCAATAAATGATGCTGGGAAAACTGGATAACTGTATGCAGAAAATTGAAACTAGATCCTGATCACTTCCACACACAAACATCAAATAAAATGATTTGAAGACCTGAAACTTTAAATATAAGACCTGAAACTATGACACTACTAGAAGAAATTGTGAAAATGTTCCACGACATTGATTTGGGCAAAGATTTTTTTGTCTGTCAGACCTCAAAAGCACAGGCAACCAAAGCAAAAATAGACAAATGGGGTTACATCAAGAAAAAAAGCTTCTGCTCAGCAAACGAAACATCTGACAAAGTAAAGAAACAACTCACAAAATGGGAGAACGTATTTTCAGTCTACTTATCTGACAAGGGACTAATAACCAGAAAATGTAATGAGCTCAAACAATTCAAATGGAAAAATATATAATAATCTGATTTTAAAATGGGCAAAAAGATCAGAATAGACATTTCTCAAAAGGAAGCATACAAACAGCCAAGAGATATTTGAAAAATTCTCAAGATGACTAATCATCAGAGAAATGCAAATTAAAACTGTGATTTGGTATCATCTCACTCTATTTTAATTGGCTTTTATAAAAAAGACAAGCAATGCTGGCAAGGATGTGGAGAAAAAGGAATGCTTCCACACTGCTGGTGGGAATGCAAACTGGTGCAGCCCCTTTGGAAGACAGTGTGGCGATTCCTGAAAGAACTAGAAATTGACCTTCCATATGACCCAGCAATTCCCCTATTGGGAATATACCCAGAGGAACTCAAATCATTCTACCAAAAAGATACCTGCACATGTATGTTTGTTCCAGCTCTATTCACAATAGCAAAAACATGGAACCAACCTTGTTGCGCATTGAAGCTGGACTGGATAAAAAAAATGTGGTACATATACACGATGGAATATTATGAGCCATAAAGCAGGACAAATACATGGACTTTGCAACAACTTGGATGGATTTGGAGTGGATTGTACTCAGTGATTTATCACAGAAACAAATAACAGAGTTCCATATGTTCTCACTCATAAGCAGACCTTGAACAATTATAATGCTATAAGAAAGCAATTGGCAGTAGTGGGAAACTGTCAGGGGAGGGGGGTGGGATTGGCAGTTGAGGGAAACTGCTAGGGGAGTGAGGGGCATACCTCATCAACAAGGGTATCTGCATGACCAATGTTTGTATACCTAAACCTGAAATGTACCCCACATCTTTATAACAAAAATTAAAATAAAAAAAAGACAGGCAATGTCAGAGAACGTAGAGAAACACGTGTACACTGTTGGTGGGAATGTAAATTAGTATAGTCACAATGGAGAACAATACAGAGGTTCCTTATAAAACTAAGAACAGAACTACTAAATGATCCAACAATTTTGCTACTTGGTATACGTTCAAAAGAAAGGAACTCTATATAACCAAAATACATTTGTACTTCCATGTTTTTTGCAGCACTATATACAATAGCCACAATATGAAATCAATGTAAGAACTCATCAACACATGAAATGATGAAGAAAATGTGGTTTACATGTATAATAGAATATTATTCACCTATAAAAATAATAAAATCTTGTCATTTGTAGCAACATGAAGGGAACTGGAGGTCATTATGTTAAGTGAAATATGCCAAGCACAGAAAGACAAATATCACATGTTCTTACTCACATGAGGGAGCTAAACAAAAGTGGAACACATGGAAGATAGAAGATTGGTGACTGTCAGGGACCAGGAGGGGTAGGAAGGGTAGGGAGAAAGGAGGCATGAAGAGAGTCTGATGACTGAGCATGAATATATGCTTTGATAGAAGAAATGAAATCTTGTGTTAGATATATTTGTAGGGTGACTATAGCTTATAATAATCTATTTGATATATCAAAATAGCTAAAATAAGAAAATTCAATGGTTCTATCATAAAAAGACAAATATTTAAGGTGACTAATATCCCAAGTACATCAATTTGATCTTTACAATTATATGAATGTGTTAAATTCTCACCTTAGCCCTCAAACTATGTACATTTATTATGCATCAATAGACTTTTTTTTAAAGTATGAATAAGTTGCTTTCCAAGTTCAAAGCAGAGTTAAAAAAAAAAAAGAACAAAGCATATAAAGCATACACATACCTAGGGGTCAGAGGAGGCTATCTATAGAAGACATGCAAAGGGTAGAAAAAGAACCAAGGTATTATAAAGTTTTGGTTTATGGGACAATGAAAGCCTTTGAGGAATAGGCAGAGTTATCTGTGCCATAAATTTGCAAAGAGGTAAAACAGAATGAAATGTAATGGATGTGAAATGCGAAGAGCCTACATTGACTATGATGACAAGATACTCACTGGATGTCTAGCAACAGCAATGCAATAGCTAACAAGAGAGGGATATTTGTCATTTTGAAATAATGCAATTGTATTCCTTTAAATCCATGATGTTTTTTCAAAGGCATTTAGTAAACATCAGTCTATTAGAAGTAAATTTAAAGTTCATGAAGAAAATACTCTCACTATCTGCTAAAGTAGAGCCAAAAAATTATTGCAGATCTCATTTAGAATGGTCAGTAGTCCTACAGGACATCACATAAATATTGTCCTTCCTTTATGACTTCTGATGCTCCTTTGTAACTCAGGGCTCCCCACCAGATGTGCTCAGCACACTGGGATTCTGTAGATGAGACTCAGATATGCCATGAAGCAAGAATATTCCCTTAGGCCTCAGGACAGTCATGCTGAGGTTTGTCCCAGAAGAAAACAAAACAAAACAAAAAAACCAAAACATGTGCAATATCTAGTTATTGCTGCACTGCTGCAATACTGGATACATGACCAAGAAGAAACTGTATCATTTTACTTCTATTCCAGCAACCAGTAACACAGTCCTATGCTTCATTTGACATTAAGTCTCACAGAAATGCTTGGATGAATTCAATGGTCTCATGGCCAAGTTGTAGCTAGGAAGCTAGGTTATGTTTATCTTCAACTGTGAAAATAAGTTGACCCTACATCTCCAAAATTCATTTAAAAATTCTTTAGAACAATATGGGGTAATTTTATTTTTATTGCACTGAATTTAAGAGCACCAAAGTTAAGTGATTAGTGTTTTAAGAAGTTCTGTTAATGTGATTTAAGCTCTCTCTATGTGTGTGTATGTTTACTCTATTTCTATATATTCATATGTTTTTATGGATATGTATTATATATGTATATGCATTCTATATATAAGACACTATATTCTTTTTATATGTATATTTGAAATATATAGTTACCCTAAATAGAATATTAGAATCTAAATGCACAGATGATTCTATTATAGTATATATATAATATCTAGTATTTAAAGAAAGAACTATTATAAAAGTCATCAGAAAAAAGCGGTAAATAAATTTATTCATTCTACCTTTAAACAATTCAGTTGCAGGAAATATGAAGTCAAATTTCAAGCAGATAACTTTTGAATATCTCAAAACTATCAGTTGTAATGAGAAGATGATGATACTTGTGAGTACAATTGATTTTTCATGGAATATTCTGTAGTTACACTGATCTCCAAATGAATTTGAGGTAGTTATAATATCAATAGAACACATTTTCTAAAAAATAGACATTTGAAAAATTAAGGCGAGTTTAATATTAATTTAAAGATTAATAAACTTAATTTTAGAGCCGTTTTAGGTTTCTAGAAAAGTTGAACAGAAAATACAGAGAGATCCCCAAAACCCCCTCTTTCCTGACCCTGAACATAGTTAATAACATCTTTCATTACTGTGGCATATTTGTTACAATTGAGGAGTCAATAGTAATACATTATTAACTGAAATTCATCATTTACATTAGATTCACTCTTTGTGTTCGATGGTTCTGCAGGTTTTCCTAAATACATATTGTTATGTATTTACTACTACTATGGTACCACACAAAATAGTTTTACTATCATAAAAATCCCCTGGTTGAACCTATTTGCACTCCTTTACTAAACCCTTAGCAACTACTGATGTTTTTACTGTCTCTATAGTTTTGACTTTTCAAAACATCACATCACAGCTGGAATTATACAAGATGTAGACTTTTTCAGACTGCTTCTTTCACTTAGCAATAAGCATTTAAGTTTCCCCAAAGTCTTTTTGTGGATTGATAGCTTTATTGCTGAATTAACATTCTATCATGGGATGTACCATAGTTTATCTATTTACCTACTTAAGGACTTTTGGTTGCTTTCAAGTATTGGCAATTATAAACAAAGTTTCTATAAGCATTTATGTTTGGGCTTTTGTGTGGTCATAGTTTCCAGTTCATTTGAGTAAATACTATGGAGTGTGATTGTTAGATTATGTGGTAAGACTATTTTTTAGCATTGGATGAAACTTCCAAATTGTCTTCCAAAGCAGGTGCATCATTTTGCATTTCCATCAGCACCGAAAGAGAATTTCTGTTGCTCCACATCCACAGCCGCATTTGGTTTTGTCAGTTTTTAAGTTTTAGGCATTCTAATAGATGTATGACGGTATTTCATTATTGTTTTAATTTGCAACCCACTAATGAGATATAATGTTGAACATCATATTACGTGCTTATAGCTCATCTGTATATTTTATTTGGTGAGGTATATATTCAGGTATTTTGCCCACTTGTTAATTGAAATGTTTGTTTTCCTACTGTTGAGTTTCAAGAATTCTTTTCATATTTTGGGTGCAAGTCCTTTATCAGATGTGTATTTTTCAAATATTTTCTCCTACTCTGTGACTTATGTTATTTATTCTCTAAACAATGTCATTTGCAGAGAAGATGTTGTTTAATGAAGTCTAACTTCTATAGATCATGTGATTGGTACTATATTTTAAAAAAATTCATAACCAGACCTATCTTCTACATAGAAGACGGATTTGGCAATGGCATTTTAGATGTTATCCGCTGGAAGTTTTTCTGTTTTACATTTTATGTTTAGGTCTATGGTATTTCTGAGTTAATTTTTGTCAAAATGGTAAGTTCTCTGTCAAGAGTTTTTTTCTTTGCATGTGGATGTCCAGCTTTTCCAGGACTATTTGTTGAAAAGACTATTCTTTCTTTTTTGAATTGCTTTTTATTCTCTATCAAAGATCAGTTGACTGTATTTGTGTGTGCTTTTTTATAGGCTTTTTAGTCTTCTCCACTGATCTGTTTGCTTACTTTTTGGTACTACTACATTATTTTGATAACTACAGCTTTGTAGTAAGAATTGAAGTTGGATAGTGTCCGTTCTCCAACTTTGTCATCTTTTTATAGTATTGTGTCAACAAATTTTTAGTATCAGTTTCTTGATATCCAAAAAATAAACTGGTTGGAATTTTTATTGGGATTACACTGAATCTATAGATGAAGTTGGGAAGAACTGACTTCTTTTCAATATTGTGTTGTAATACTTCAGATTCTAGATTTATCATTTGAATATAAGGCAACTGAAATATAGAGGTTGTTCACAGATATGAAACAGCAAATCTTCCTGGGCCTGTATAGATTGTAGTTAGGAAAAAACACAGTCGATTTTGCATCTAAATAGTGCATTCACCAAACACATGTGTTAATAAGTCAGTGCCACATCAGGAGAGATATAGCCATCAGTATGAATTCTGCAAGAATACAGAGAGTTTGGCCAATGTCATAGCTTACAATAAGTAATGCAAGAAATCCTGTGGTCCTTGTTTTTACTTCTGTTTATGTGGTGAATGGAATTTATTGATTTGTGTATGTTGAACCAGCCTTGCATTCTAGGAGTAAATACAACCTGATTGTGATGGATAATTTTATTGATGCATTCCTGGATACAGTTTCCACGGATTTTGTTGAGAATTTTTGCATCTAAGTTCATCAGGGAAATTGGTCTGGAAATTTCTTAGTTGTGCCTTTGTCATTTTTTAGGTACCAGGATGATGTTGGCTTTGTAGAATGAGTTGGGGAAAAGTACTTCCTTCTCAATTGTTTGAATTAACTTTAGTAATTTGGGCACCAGCTCTTCCTTGTACATCTGATAGAATGAATCAACAACTTCAGAGGAATCTGTGAAGCCATTAGGCCCTGGCCTTTTTGTGTGTGTGTGGATAAGTTTTTGCTGCTAATTCACATTTGTGGCTCATTATTGAAGAAGTTTAGGCTTTTAACTTCTTCTTATTTCAGTCTTGGGAGGTTGTGTGATTCCAGAAATTTATCCATTTCCTCTAAATTTTTAATTTTGTAAACATACAGATGTCTACAGTCAACTCTGACTATCCTTTGTATTTCTTCTAGGTCTTTATGATGTTACCTTTTTCTTTTCTGAGTGTATATATCTGGATTTTCTCTCCCTTCTTTTTTGTTAATCAAGTCAGGGGTCTGACAATCTTCATTCAAAGAACCAACTTTTTGACTCTTTGATCTTCTATGTTTTTGGTGGGTCTCACTTGCATGAATTTCTGCTCTTATTTTGACTTTTTTCCTCTGCTAGCAATGGTTTTAGTTTGTTCCTGTCTTTCTAGTTACCTTAGGTAATATGTTAGATTGTTAATTTTAAATCTTTTTACTTTCATAATGTGGACTTGCAGTGCAATATAATTTCCTCTCAGCACTGTTCCTGGTTTTGGTATTTTATGTCCTCATTTTCATTTATTTCAAATAATTTTTATTTATTATCTGTCTTGATTTTGTTGTTTACCTACTAGAAGCATTCCCCTTAATAACTGGAACAAAACAGGGATGCTCAATCTCACCACTCCAATTCAACATAGTGCTGGAAGTTCTAGCTAGAGCAATCAGGCAAGAGGAAGAGATAAAAGGAATCTTTCTTTGTAAATGATATGATCCTGAAAACCCTAATGGTCCACCAAAAGACTCCTAGTACTAAGAAGTGACTTCATTAAAGTTTCAGGATACACAATCAACACTCAAAAATCAGTGGCATTTCTAAACACTGACATAATTCCAGCTCAGAGCCAAATCAGAAACACAATCACATTTATAATAGTCACATACATGCACACAATGCCTCAACATACATCTAACAATAAAGGTGAAAGACCTCTCTAATGAACTATAAGACACTACTAAAAGAAATCAAAGATAACATAAACAAATAGAAAAACATTCCATGCTCATGGATTGGAGGAATCAATATTATTTAGATGTCCCTATTACCAAAGCAATCTATACATTCAATAAAATTCTCATCAAATTAACATCATCATTTTTCACAGATCTAGAAAAAATGATATTTAAATTTATATGGAAGCAAAAAGAGCCCAAATAACCAAAGCAATTCTAAACAAACATAACAAAACTGGAGGAATCACCTTACCAGACTTCAAAGTTTTCTACAAGGCAATGGTAACAAAAACAGCGTAGCACGGGTACAAAAGTAGACACGTATACCAATGGAACAGAGTTGAAAGCCCAGAAATAAAACTGCTAGCATACAGTCATCTCATCTTAGACAAATAGGAGAAAATATTTGCAAACTATGCATCCAACTAAAGTCTAAAATCCAGAATCTACAAAGAACTCAAATGAATCAACAGGAAAAAACTAAACTAGTAACTCCATTAAAAAGTGGGAAAAGGACATGGACAGATACTTCTCAAAGCAAAACACATAAGAAGCCAACAAACATAAAATATGTTCTATATCACTAATTATCAGAGAAATACAAATCAAAACCACAAGATTGGAGAGAAAAGGGAATGCTCCTACATTGTTGGTGGGAATGCAAGCTAGTTAAACTCTTGTAGAAAGAGGTTTGGAGGTTTCTCAAAGAACTAAAAATTGACCCAGCAACTCTACTACTAGGTATATACCCAAAGAAACCCAAATCACTCTACCAAAAAGACACCTGCACAGGCATGTTTTTCACAGCACTATCTACAATAGCAGAAACATGAAACCAACTTTGGTGTCCATCAGTGATAGACTGGATAAGAAATATGTGGCACATATACGCCATGGAATATTATACAGCCACTAAAAATTGAAAAGAAGAATTTTCTTTGCAGCAACTTGTATACAGCTAGACATCAACATTCTGGATGCATTATCACCTAAATAGAAAACTGAAAGTTATATATTATCCCTAATTAGTGGGAATTGAACACTGTATGCACACAAAGGAATAGGAACAACAGACAGTGGGGCAATCCCAAAGGGGGAAAGGAGGCAGGGCAAGGAGGGGGGAGGGTTGAAAACTATACACTGGGTACCATGTCTGGACCTAGGTGGCAGGCTCAGTAGAAGTCCAAGTCTCACTATCATGCAATATTCCTATGTAATAAACTTGTATATGCAGTCCTTGAATCAAAATTAAAAATTAAAAAAAAAAACAGGAATGCAAAAAAATCCTATGTCTTTAGGAAGTAGAAAAGTAGAAGAACAGATTGTAGAAGCTCACACATCTTGCTTTGTATTCTCTGGAAAATTCGAGTCCCTTACACACAATAATAATAAAAATGCCTTAACAAACACATTTAGCCTGCAAAAGGTGATGATGGTATTGCCTTCCTGGCATTCATTGAAAAGACTTTAACAGTTTTTCAACTTACTCAGTTTTTATGCTTCTGACAAAGAAAATTTAACTCCAGGGTGCTGTATGTTAAATATTCTGTAACCATTCTAAACTAGCAGCTGTTGCTTTCCCCACATTTCAATTCATAACATGGAATCCTTGGATTAAAGCCACTGTGTATTTCCCACCAAAATAAAGGTTAATTTAAAACTTGTTTCCACTCCCATCATCCAAAACACCATCGTCTGTATAACACAAAGACCAACCCCTTATTTATTCTAAAGCAGGATGGCAGAGTATGTGTCTGTAGAAGAAACAATCTGTAGAAGGAACAAAATAGGACTTATTGGACTTGATTTACATATTAATAAAACCTGCCCTCTCTAAAACAGTGGTCTTCTAATACTTTTGTTGGTTTACTCATCAAAGCATTTAAAAAATAATATACAATGTCCCACACATTTCAGCATTAACATCTAAATGTTTTATCATAAGTATAAAGAGTTTCAAGTTTGTAATTTTTGTTGACTTAGGAATATTAACTTTTTTTTTTTGAGTTGGAGTCTCACTCTGTAGCCCAGGCTGCCAGGCTGGAGTGTAGTGGCACACTCCCGGCCACCGAAGCCTTGACCTGCTTGACTCAGGTGATCCAAGTAGCTGGAACTACAGGCACGTGCCACCATGCCCAGCTAATTTTTTGATTTATTGTAGAGACGAGGCCTCACCATGTTGCCCAGGCTGGTCTCGAACCCGCAGGCTCAGGCAATCCTCTTGCCTTGGCCTCCCAAAGTGCTGGGTTATAGGCTTGAGCCACCACGCCCAGTCAGGAATATTAACTTTTAAATAATAAAACAATTATTTAAAAATGTTTTTATTGGATTCTTGGATTCTAAATGTAAATTTAATGTACTAAAGAAACATATTCAATAATTTTTTTTCAGAAAAATATATGGTTAGTAAAGTTTTAGAGGCATTTAATGTATGAGATTTTCTTAATTTTGCTTTCATACTTGATTCATGGTTTGTATTTATTGTTATTTTTTTCTTCTATTTTCAAACAAATTTGTACTCAGAACTTTTAAAATGTTGCACTATATATATTATTTTAGCCTTATCACAGTCTAATCATTTCTCAAGCTTTTCTGAGTAATTTTTTTTCTTACTCTAAGGGTACTTTTTAATTTTTCTTGTGGTCTTTTAAACATTGGAAAAATTGCATTTTATTAATTTTTGTATTCATTTTTTTGTGCGTCATCATTTGGAAATTCATAGTACACAGGTAATAGAATCTCCAAGCTGTAAATCCTATGTTTCTACATTTTTTTCTTTGTCAGATTTTCCATTTATTTATTTTTTTCTTTTATACTTCATTCAGGGATAATTACTGTGCTTAGTGTTCCAGCTAATTAATTCATTCCCTAATATTTTTGCCATTAAACCCTCTGTTTAATTTTTTATTTTAATAGTTTCATTTTTATTGTATAATATTATTAATAGTTTC
The DNA here is from genome assembly GCA_963574415.1 of Tarsius wallacei. Lineage (NCBI taxonomy): Eukaryota > Metazoa > Chordata > Mammalia > Primates > Tarsiidae > Tarsius > Tarsius wallacei. The sequence goes on along the minus strand of CAUYQG010064713.1, from coordinate 19,480 downwards.
TTTTTCAGAGATGCAATATTCTTCCACTGTGTTATTGCAGAGTATAGTAAACTCGTTCTTAAACATTCTGTTTGCTGTATCAAATTATGCTCTTGGTGTTAGTTCTACTTCCCTAGATGTTTCCTTTTCATAGTGTTGGCCTTCTGAGTTTTATAATCACCAGCTGTTTGCTTATATTTGCATTTTGGAATTTTAGATACAAGCTAGTTCTTATTACAGTGACTAGGTTTAGGAGATATTGGGTGCAGTATGAAAGTTAATGGGAGTAAGAGGGTCCACGGGACTCTGTCCTATGTCTCCAAATTTTAAACAAAAACTTTCTGCTTTCATGAGAGCTTAACACCCCTATAGCCTGCAGGTGAGCTCAAGTTAGAAGGTGGGAGTTTCCAGCAAGCTTTTATTGAATGCTGCCCCACAGGAAACCTCCCAGAGGACTAAAAATGTTTTCCCCTTTGTTTCTTGAATTCACTCACACCCTGAGCTTAAACATTCCCTGGAACCATTCACAGTTTTCTGCACAGCAGTCTCCTGCTCATGGTTTCAGATGAGATCATTTTCAGTTCTATGTCTCCAAAAGTATAACCTAGTATGCTTAAATTCCTTAGTAGACAGGTCCACCGTTGCACTCTTTTTCTGTTGACCAGCTTTATAACAGATTTAAACTTTTCTGAAATATCTTTTCTGTCATTTCTCATGATTTTCTGTGGGAGGTAAGTAGACACATGTTCTCAGTCTACTCTCTTGATCCAATTTCTTCTTTATTCTCTAAAGAAATTCTCATGTCAAATTAAAATGCAATTATTTTCTTATCTTGATAATACCCTGTAATTTCTCTAGTGCAGTTTCAGAGGAATGATGAAAGCATATGAGCATTGCATCTCCTAAAACAGCTGTAAACCAAAGGGAACAGAGTTGCATATGTCAAGGATTTAACATTGATACATTTTATGCCATCGTGAACTCCACTGGGTAACATCATCTCTCCTGGATGAGTTTCTTGGGACCAGCCATTTAAATTAAGTTGTTTATGTTACCAAGCCATTTGAACAAGCACAGGCTCAGCTGCCCTGCATGATGGCATATTGGACAGGTTATAAGGATGAAGATAAATCTTTCTGCCTAGCTGAAGTCCTTTTGTGTGTATATTTACACTTAGAACTAGACACACAGAAACATCCCTTCAAGACACACTACACACACTATCCCTTGAGACTTAACTCCAGTAACACCACTATTGAAGGCTATTTTTGTTCCCACCAGAATCTGATATGTGTCCTTCCATTGTGTTTCCAAGCACTCTATTCTTCCAACTTCTATAGTTCACATCACCCTGAACTATAATTTCTTCTCTGTTTGATCTTCCCTATCCTCTTACTTTCCACTGAAACTGAGCATTTTGAGGAAAAAAATAGGAGATGCTTTATTCATCTTTATCTTTTAAAGATGTCTTGCAATGATCTGTCACATAGTATTAAGGGTTCAATAAATATGTATTTAAGATGGATACATACACACATACACAGGTGGGTATTCACATATAATATTAACTATATAGAAAATAAATGCAAGTGTTATAGTAAACACTTATTTTGCTTAAGTTACTTGACCATATGTTTACTCAAAATCTACTTGTTTCTAGGTATGAGTACAGGTGCTCCTTGACCTATGTTGGGTTATGTAACAATGAACCCATCATATGTTGAGAATATTATAAGTCAAAGTGTGTTTTGGCTTACAATATTCTCAATTTACAACGGGTTGATCTGGGCGTAACCCCATCATAAGCAGAGAAGTGTACTGAATGGGATTATTTTCAGACCACTGTAAAGCTGAAAGATCATAAGTTAAACTATTGTAAGTCAGGGACTAATTGTACATATTTACACAAGTGTACTTCTTGGGTTCTCATATAAAGACACGAAGACTCAAGCTACACACAGGGACTTATCCTAACAATTGCACTAATTTAAAATTCAAAATGAATTGTTTCTCTATATCAATGTACACCCACATAACCGTTTTTTACATATATTTCAACAAATACATTTAAACATGCATCATGTTTTTGTAAAAATATGGCGTGATTAGATTTGTGGGGAATAAAGAAGAGCTTCTTATTAATTTATTGCTATGAGTAATAGGGTGATGATGACCTGGAAAGTTTGTGCTTTTTTTTTTTTTTTTGATGTTTCATATTGTTTTTGTCTATTTCTTTTTTAAGGGTAATGGATTGACAGAGTAGAAAAAAACAAGTTGTAAACTTAAGAGATGTGGTACCTTTACAAGGTGTTATAGCCGTACCTAATTTAATTGTGTTTCACTTTATTATGATTTGCAGATATTGGTTTTTTGTTTTGTTTTGTTTTTTTGTTTTGTTTTGTTTTGTGTTTTAATAAATTGAAGATTTTAATTTCAAGGTGGTCAACCTGAGTCAAGCAAATCTATAGGCACAATTTTTCCAAAAGCATGTGTTCACTTGTTTCTGTGGTACATTTTGGTAATTCTCATAATATTTCAAGTTTTTTCATTATTATTATTTCTGTTATGGTGATCTGTGACTGGTAAGTTTTGATGTTACTACTGTAATTGTTTTAGTATACCCTTCATTGTACCTATATAAGACAGCAAGTTTAATTCACAAATGTGAGTGTTCTAACTGCTCCAGTGACCAAACAATCCCTTTCTCTCTTCTTCTTGAGCTTTCCTATTCCCTGAAATACAAGTATTGAGATTATGTCAAGGAGGAGAGTTAGGGTTCCAAAATTACCTATTGGATGCAATGTCCACTATCTGTGGAAGAGGTCAATTGAAGCCCAATCCCCACCCCTAAAAAATATGTCCATGTAATGGACAAGCATGTGTACCCACTGAAACTGAAATGAAAATGGAAAAAAGGAATTATGCCAATTAATAACCCTGCGGTGCCCTCTAAGTGCTCAGGAGGAAAAAAAAAGAGTTATACTTCTTTCCTTTTAAATCAAAAGCTAGAAATAATTAAGCTTAAGAACGAAGGTAAGTCAAAAGCCAAGATAAGCTGAAAGCTAGGCCACTTACACCAAAGAGTTCTCAAGTTGTCAATGCAAATGAGAAGTTCTTAAAAAAAAAAAAACCTTTAAAGTTTATTTCATAGAGGTAGGCAGTAGAATGATAATTACCAGAGACTAGAAAGGGTGTTGTGATGAGTGGGGATGGATGACAAAGTTAAAGAGAGGTTGGTTAATGAATACAAACATATATTTAGATTTAAGGAATAAGTTCTAGTGTTTGATGGCACAGTAGGGTGACTATACTTAACAAAAATATATTGACAATATATTGTCTGTTTCAAAATAGCTAGAAAAGAAAATTTGAGTTCTACCAAAAAGACTCCTGCAGTCCTATGTTTGTCACAACACTATTCACAACAGCAAAAACATGAAGCCCACCTAGGTACCCATCAATGGTCAACTGCATTAAAGAAAATGAGGTGTGAAGATGGCCACCATGGTGCAACAGACCCTTGCCTCTCTCACTGAGCAAGGCAGAGAGGAGAGACCCAGCTGACAATAGAAGGGGCCACCTCAAACACTATTTGACTAGTAAAATATCCTTCACCCAGCAAAGGTTTCTTTGAACACATGGAGACCAGAAAGCAATGGCAGACACAGGATTCCAGGCATCCTATCCCCTGCCATGCACCAGGCTTGCACAAGAACTGAATCCCTGCCCAGTGAAAGAAAGTGGGTGAGTGAGACAACGATGCTTGGGATGGTTCACCCCCTCCCCACCATGCTTAGGTTGTTGGCCCCATGCAGAAGGATTCCTGGGCAGGGCACAGCAGCAGGCAATCCCAGCCCAAGCAGAATGAGGGGAAAAAACCTGCAATGGGTCAACTGCCATAGGCTGACTCACAGGCAGGGAAAGCCCACTTGCAGAGTGAACCTGGCTGATGCCCATGGCAAGCAGCTGATGCCCATCTTTCCAGTCAGATCAGGAGTAGCCACCTCCAAACCCCACGTCCCTGCAGGGTGGAACCCACCCCCTCCTCAATGGCAGGGAGCTCACTCTTTTTCAAGAGCAGAGTGCAAACCTGAACAGGGAGAGAGTGACACAAAAGACATCCGAAGGCTTTCTCATAAGGAAGGCTCCTGGGCTGTAAATAACATACAGCAAATGAGAGACCTACTCCCCCAATCCCTGTGCTAGCAACAAGGAATGAAGGCTGGTCCCACTAGTTTAGTGGAAGAGAAAACCCGCAGTGTCAGAAACCCGCCACAAGTGGAGCAAGGAGCAGAAGTGAATGCTTCTCTCTCTCTCACTGAGTGACCTTTATTAAACCACAGAAAGGGCCCTGGGACAGAGGATGATTGAATAGATTCAGAGCAACAAATCAAAAATGGAATTTTAGGCCAGGCACAGTGACTCAAGCCTGTAATCTCAGCACTTTGAGAGGCTGAGGTGAAGGAATTTCCTGAGCCCATGAGGTTGAGACCAGCCTGGACAACTTGGCAAGGCCTCATCTCTACAATAAATAAAAACATTTAGCTGGTCATGGTAGCACATGCCTGTAGACTAAGGTGGAAGGATCACCTGAGCCCAGCAGGTCGGCACTGGGATGGCCATGAGCATGCCACTGCTCTCCAGCCTGGGTGACAGAGTGAGATTTCAACTCAAAAAAAAAAAAAAAAAAAAGAAAGAAAGAAATTATAGACAGCAAAGAGGACTGTCACAAATGAGGAAAAACCAACAACAACAACAAAAATTCAGACAACTCTCACAATCCAAAAGAGACAGTGCCTGAAAAAGCAACTATCAAAACACAAATAATAGAAAACCCCCAGAACAATTTGCTCCAGATAGCAGTCATAGAAATCAGAGATTGGCAAAAAATAAACAGAAACCAAGAGAAACTAGAAGCAAAACTCACTGAAGTTGTACAGGAAGTAAAAGTGTAGTTGGTCAATTTTTGTAAAAACCCATTCTGAAATAACAGAAACAAAAAACTTCATCTTGGAAATTAAGAACACAGTAACAAGCATAAGTAACAGGGTCAACCAGGCAGAGGAAAGAATTTCAGAGCTTGAAGAACAAAATATGGAATTAAATCAATCAGTCAAAAACAAAGGAAAAAGCTCATAAAGAATAAGAAAAGCTTCTGAGAGATGTGAGACTATGTCAGGAAGGCAAATATATGCCTGATTGGTGTCCCTGAAGCAGAAAGGCAAACAACATCATGGAGCAAGCATTCTATGAGGTCATCCAAGAAAACTTCACACACCTTACCAGAAAGGTGACCAGTCAAGCACAAGAGAGTCAGAGAACCCCTGAAAGGGGTCTATGAGAAGACCACCCCAATGCACATTTATCTGCCTCCACAAAATAAGCATAAAAGAAAAATATCCTAAAGGAAGACAGAACGGTCAGACTATCTACTGGGCAAGACCCACCAGAAACTGCTCCAGACTTATCTGCAGAAACACTGCAAGCCAATAGGGCCTGCAGTACAATTTTGAACATTCTTAAAGACAATCAATTCTAGCCAAGAATTTTCTACCCTGACAAGCTAAGCTTCATCAGTGATGGAGAACTAAAATCTTTCCAAGACATCCAATCTGTAAGAGAATATGCTGCCTCCAGAGCAGCCCTTCTGGAGACACTTAAGAAAGTGTTGAATACAGAAAAAAACAAAGGAATGGTCCTACCAATCAAAAAAGTACAGCAAGTACAAAGTTAAGAGAGCATACAGAACACTCACAAAAATGAAAATACCCATATATATATAAATACAAAAGTTAAAAAGAAAAAAAGTAACCCTCTAAGAGCCATCTAACAGAGATAAATTCTCACATTTTAATAGCATATTTGAACATGAATGGTGTAAATATGCCACTGATGAGACATAGAGTGGCAAACTGGATAAAAAGCATTACTTAACAATCTGCTGCCTCCAGAAAACTCATCTCTCTGCAAAGGACATCCAGCAGCTCAAAGTTGGAAACTAGAAAATGATCTTTCAGGTGAATAGAAAGCAAAAGAGGACAGTTGTAGCAATTCCGACACCAGACAAAACAGTCTTCAAACCATCAAAAGTTAAAAAACACACAGGACACTACATAATGTTAAAAGGCTCAACTTACCAGCAAGAAATAGCCATCATAAACACATATATGCATCCAACACAGGAGCAACAGTTTTTTTTTTGTTTTGTTTTGTTTTTTGTTGTTGTTGTTTTTTAGGAGCAACAGTTTTTATGAAATAATTATGAAATAGGTTAAGAGATGACATTAATTCACACAATTATAATTGGAGACCTAAATACCCCACTAATAGCTTTAGATAAATTATCAAGGAAACACACATACACACACACACACAAACACACACACACACACACACACACAACAAGGAGATCCAGAACCTTAAATTGATGCTCAATCAAATAGATTTAATGGAAATCTGCAGCACTTCACCCAACATCTACAGACTATACATTCTGCTTGTCAGCATAGGGAACATAATCCAAGATCGATTACATTCTTGTACATAAATCAAGCGTGAAAAAATTTTAAAAGATTGAGATAATACCATGCATCTTCTCATGTCACAGTGTAATAAAAATGCATATTGCCACCAATAAGATTTCATCCCCCCAAAAAACACCCAAAGATGTGGACACTAAGCAACATGCTGCTGAATGACTTCTGGGCTAACACAGAAATCAAGACAGAAATAAAAAGATTCCTGATAACAAAGAAAAACAAAGACACATCTTATCAGAATCTCTGGGATGCCATGAAAGCATCGTTAAGAGGAAAATTTATAGCATTGTATGCCCACAAAAGAAAACAGAAAGATCACAAGTTAACAGCCTAATGCCGTACCTAAAGGAGCTGGAAAGACAAGAATCACCTAAATCCTAAATTAGCAGAAAAACCAATAATCACTTAGATAAAATCACAATTGCAGGATAGAGAAGACAAAAATATTATAGAAAGGATTAGTAAGACAACAAGTTTGTTCTTTGAAAGGATAAATAAGATTGACAAACCCCTGGCCAGATTCACAAAACAAAACAAAACAAAACAGAACAAAACTTAGAGGGAGGAAGAGGGAGAAAGTTCAAATAAACACAATTAGAAATGTAAAAGGTGAAGTCACAACTGACTATGAAGAAATTCAAAAGATTTTCAGAGGTTACTATGAACACCTACATGCAAATAAACTAGAAAACCTAAAGGAAATGGAGGACTTTCTGACATCACACAATTTTCCAGGGTTGACACAAGAAAAAATTGAAATTCTTAACAGACCAATAACAATCCAGAAAATTGACTCAGTCACAGAAAAAAAATCTCCCCACCAGAAAAAGCCCCAAACCAGATGGCTTTCCAGTTGAATTCAACAAAACATACAAGGAGGAGCTGATACCAAACTTAGTGAAAGTATTCCAAGCAATCAAGAATGATAGAATTCTTCCCAACTCATTTTATGAAGCTCACATCATACTGATACCCAAACCTGTCAAAGACTCAAAAAGAAAAGATAATTTCAGTCCAATCTCTTTGATGAACATAGGCACAAAAATTCTCAACAAGATTCTAGCAAATTGGATCCAACAACACATCTCAAGGATCATGCAACATGACCAGGTGGACTTCATTCCTGGGATACGAGGCAGGTTCAACATTCACAAGATCGTAAATATAATTCAGCACATTAACAAATATAAAACCAAGAACTACATGATTATATCATTAGATGCAGAAAAAGCATTCTACAAAAATTCATAATCTCTTTTTGATAAAAATGCTTGAGCACCTAGGCAAAGAAGGAACATTCTTCAAACCAGTAAGAGCCATCTGTGATAAAAACACTGCCAACATTTTTCTCAATGGGCAGAAATTGGAAGCATTGCCCCTAAGAACAAGAATAAGACACGGATGTCCACTCTCACTGTTCCTGTTCAACATAATGCCTTAAGTCCTAGCCAGAGCAATCAGACAAAAGAAGAAAATCAGGGGTATCTAAAAAGGAAAAGAGGAAGTTGAGCTCTCTCTCTCTCTTTGTGGACAATATGAGTCTATACCTTGAAAACCTCAGGGAGTCTGTCAAAAGCCTCCTTGCACCGATAAACCACTTTGGTAAGGTCTCAGGGTATAAAATCAACGTGTAAATGACAGTTGCATTTCCATATACCAGCAACAAGCAGGCAGAGAACCAAATTAAAAGCATAATCTCATACACAACAACTTCCCTCCAAAATAAAAAAAGACCTTGTCATCCACCTCACCAGAGAAGTGAATGAACTTTACAACAGGGACTATAAAATACTGTTCAAAGAAATCAAGGATGACACAAACAAATGGCAAAACATTCCATTCTCATGGATTGAAAGAATCAATATTGTCAAGATGTCCATCCTACCCAAGACAATCTACAGATTCGATTCAATACCCATCAAATTACTAACATCATTTTTCTCAGACCTGGAAAAAACAATTCAGAAATTCATATGGAAAAAAAAAAGAGAGCATGAATAGCCAAAACAACCCTCAGCCAAAAGGAACAAAGCAGGAGGTTTCACACTTCCAGACTTCAAAATTTATTACCAAGTGACAGTAACTAAAACACCCTGGTGTAGGTACAAGATAGGCACACAGACCAATGGAACAGAACAGAGATTCTAGAGGCAAAAATATGGTCTGTCAACCGATTCATCTTCAACAAAGCCACCATTAATAATCACTGGTGGGGGGGAGGCCATATTTAGCAAATGGTGCTGGGAAAATTGACTGACCACATGTAGAAAAATGAAACTGAACCCCTAACCCCTACCAAAAATCAACTCAAAATGGATCAAAGACCTAAATGTAAAACCACAAACTATAAGAATCCTAGAAGAAAACATAGAAAACACACTTATGCATATTGGAGTAGGCAACGAATTCTTGGCCAAGTCCCCAAAAATGAATGCCATAAAAAGCAAGATAGACAAGTGGAACCTCATCAAACTGAAAAGCTTTTGCAGAGCAAAATAAACCATCAATAAATTAAAGAGACAACCCACAGAATAGGAAAGAATATTTGCAGATTATGCATCTGACAAACGCCTAACATCAAGGATCTACAAGGAACTCAAGCGAAGTTAAAGAAAAACGACAACCCCAATAAAAAGTGGGCAAAGGACGTGAACAAGACACTTATCAAAAGACAACATACAAGTAGCCAACAGACGCATGAAAAACTGCTCAGCCTCACTAATCATTAGAGAAATGCAAATCAAAACTACCATGAGATACCACCCAACTCTGGCTATCACTAGTAGATCAAAAAGTAACAGACCCTAGCACATGTGCAGAGAAAAGGGAATGCTTCTATACTGTTGGTAGGAGTGCAAGTCAGTTCAAACTCTATGGAAAACAGTTCTAATAGAACTAAAAATTGACCTTCCATATGATCCAGCAGTCTCTCTCTTGGGAATATACATGAAGGAACATAAATTGTTCTACAAAAAGATAGCTGCACACACATGTTTGTTGCTGCACTATTCACAATAGCAAAAACATGAAACCAACCCTACTCTGCATCAAAAGTGGACTGAATTTAAAAAATGTGGTGCATATACATGATGGAGTATTACACAGTCATAAAGAAGAACAAAACCATAGACTTTGCAGCAAATTGGATGGAGTTGGAGATCATACTAAGTGATCTATCACAGAAACAAAGAACTGAATACTGCATGTTTTCACTTATAAGTCGGCCCTGAATAATAGTAAAATTAGCACATGGGAGGAATTTGCAGTTGCTGGGCACTGCTAAGAAAGGGGGGGGTGGGTGGGAGGAGGCTGAGCAGCGCGTGGAAACACAAAAGGTATGGTCCACTACCAAGAAGAGTGAGAGCCAGTTAGAAGCCTAAACTTCACCTGCATGCAGTCTACTTCTGTAGTTAATTCTCACTTGTACTCTACATCTCTATAATAAAATAAAATTTTTTAAAAGTGGTACATATTCACCATGGATTACATAGCCTTAAAGAAGAGGCATGAAATCATGCCCATTATAGCCACATGAATACAGCTGGAGAGAGATTACCACATGTTCTCACTTATAAGTGGGAGCTAAACACTGGGTGGACAGTGGCATATGGATGGGAACAACAAACACTGAAGATTCTTGGAAAGGTGAGGGAGGGAGGTGAGCAAGGCTTGGAAAACTACCCACTAGGTACTATGTACACCATTGGATGATGAGCTTAATAGAAGCTCAAACCTTATCATCACACAATATACCCATGTAACAAACCTGCTGATGTATCCTTTAAATTAAAAAAAATATAAGCCGGGCTTGGTGGCTCAGCCTGTAATCCTGCGCCTTGGGAGGCTGAGGTGAGTGGATTGCCTGAGCCCGTGGGTTCAAGACCCGCCTGGGCAGGTGAAACCCCAACTCTACAATAAATCAAAAAAATTATCTGGGCGTGGTAGCGCGCGCCTGTAGTTCCAGCTACTTGGAAGGCTGAGGCGGAAGGATTGCCGGATCCCAGCAGGTCGAGGCTGCAGTGGTCGGGAGCGGCCACTGCACTCCAGTCTGGGCGACAGATTGAGACTCCAACTCAAAAAAAATATATATATATATGTATATATATATAAAATAATAATAATAAATAACTAATTAAATTGCATAACTATCATATTTATAAGCATGTCTGATACATAGTGGGTTCTATGTATTTGCTGTTATTAGTATTATTTGTAAATTTCATTAAATAAATCAGAGATTAAGAAACACAGTATCTGCAAAGAGCAATAAAGTATAACAAAATGAGGTATTCCTGTACACTCTAAATTTTAGTTATGAAGAGCTTAAAAAGAAAAGAGAAAAGATTTGAAATGTTCCCAACATGAAGGAATGATAAATGTTTGAGGTGCTGAATATATTAAATATTTTGATTTGATTATTACACACTATATATGTGTATTAAAATATTACATATCCCATAAATATGTGCAAATATTATATATCAATAAAAATCTTACTCCAGTGAACACATAAATGGTAAAAAATTGAAACAGGCTTATTGTTGATATGTAGAAAGTTTTAATGGTCTGACTAGAATATAAAACCAGCCACCACACTCCTCTAGGCCAAAGCAATGCCCTACCTCTATTCCATTCTATGACAACTGAGAGAGGTGAGGAGGCTGTAGAATAAAAGTTTGAAGCTAGCAGAGGTTGATGCATGAGGTTTCAGAAAAGAAGCCATCTCTATAACATACAAGTACAAGGTCAAGCAGCAAGTGCATCTGATGAAGTATCTACAACAAGTTATTCAAAATCTAGCTGAGATAATAGATAAAGATTTCTATGCTAAACAGCAGATCTTCAGTGTAAATGAAATAGCTTTCTTTTGGGAAAAGATGCCATCTATAACTTCCTTTGCTAGAGAAGGTAAGCGAATGCCTGGCTTCAAATCTTCAAAGAGTACTTTGGGAACCCAAGAAAGGAGGATCACTTGAGCCCAAGAGTTCCAGACTAGACTGGGCAACATAGTGGGTCTTGTCTCTATAAGAAATTAAAAAAAAAATTAACTGGGCATGCTGCTGTGTGCCTATAGTCTCAGCTACTGGAGAGGCTAAGGCGGGAGAATAGCTTGAGCCTAGGAGTTTAAGAGGTTGTAGTGAGCCATGATCGTGCCACTATTATAGCTTGAATGACAGATTGAGACCCTATCTCCAACTTAAAAAAAAAAAAAAGAATAAAAACATCAAAGAACAGGCTGACTCTTTTGCTATGAGTTGATGCTACCAGCAATATTATGTTGAAGCCAATGCTCATTTATCATTCTGAAAATCCTATGGCACTTAAAAGTTATGCTAAATCAACTGTGTCTATAAACACATACGTCTAGAACTATTTGTGCTGCATTTAAATAACCATACCTATGAAATTTCTAAATTTGACTCAGATTATACCTCCAAAAGACTCAGAGGCTCTGAAATGAGTTACAGTGAATTGACATTAGTATTTTTCTCTACATCTTTAAGAAATGAACGTCTGGTATTAGATGCACTGCTCATGATATGAAATATAAATAGTTCTTTTTAAATTTGTAGATAAACATCCAGTAATTTTATCAAAGCTTTCTAAAGGTTTTGACATTTATTGTGATTGTCTAGTCCAATATAAAATGGACTTGATATTTACGTTACATTTGTCCATTAACAATGTGATGCCTGGGACCTACTAAAGAGCTGGAGGGCAATATCTATTACAACCATGTACTTACACGATAAGAGCTATAGAAATTACAACAGCTTGTGATACAAAACAAGCATACATTGAAATCAAGGCAATCCCCTTAACAATGCTTCAATTTCATATACCTTTCCCTACAGAAATTAGAGCAAAAGGTATGTGTGGGGAAGCATTTGAAAGCAAGTACTTACTATGTACTGGACACTGTATTTTTGTTGTTGTTCTTAGTTTCAATTCTTGTTCTTGGGAACTCTAATCAATTAGTCATTGCTAATGATCCCAAAACATTCTGACTGTACCTTTCTTTGCTATTCTTCCTGTCATACCTAGGAGTTTAAAGGTACATGTAACTTGTGCCATTCCTGGTGTTAGCACATTGAATGACAGTCTCTTTTGCCATCATTCCCAGCCGACAGAAGTTAGCTATTGCAGGAGTTTTGAACTTCACTTTCAGCTTAAACTAGCAACTTCGGGTTCATGTCCCACGACCAAGAAGGTTAAGGAATGTGGACACCAAAAGGATGAGTAAAAGTTTATTAAGCAACAAAGCTCTCTAGGAAATGAGAGGGAGGCCTGAGTGGGTTATTCGCTGTTAGGAATTTTTTTGTGGTTTTTATCTTGTCTTTTCTGGGCGTGTTTCTCTCTTTTGATATCCAAATGATTTCTTTCAGTGACAGATTTTGTATTTCTCCCTTTGGGGTACGCTAGAATATGTCCCTAATTAGACTCTCAAGACAATGACAGGGTGCTAGAGGTCCACTATCAGGAGAATACGCATCTCTTTACAAAGTAGTTATTTCATGCAAGATTATCACAGGGCTTTCAAACAAGAGAAGACTATTTTACGCAGACATGTTGAGGGAGGTTCAGGGGGGATTTAGGGATTCTAAATCTTCTCATTCAGTGACATAATTTTAAAATATAAGACTTACGATCCTGAAATTCAACATATATTTAAATTTTAAACATGCAGTATTAAACCTGGGCTCTGATTTTCAGCTATGTCCACACTGTGTAATCACAATATAATTTTGAAAATTCCACAGAATTACTATAGTTTGCTGACCATTCCTTGAGCTTACTTTTGTCACTGTAATTTTGTAAGCTCTTTGGTTAACAAGATGCAGGAGATTAACACAAAATTCTTGTAAGGAGCACATTATAACTGCAGCAAATAACAAACATTTGGTATCCCAATGCCCTGTCTTAATGTGCACTTTATCTTAAGCATGCACAAGTGATCATTTGTTTTGTTCCTGCATGTTGTAACCTATTCCATTTTTTCCTTGTGACTAAGTCATAGTTTAATTTATTCTTAATCCAGCATCAATTCAAGAATTTTACCTTTGAATGTCTGCCTTCTGGTACTAAGTAGTGTTTCAATTAGGGCCATAATTAATATGATAGAAACAACTTCAGGTATTTCAAACAGAAAAAAATTAACATGTGGAATTCATCACACAGTTGTTGGATATACTGTAAGAGCAAAGTTCTTTTTGTTTTGTTTTTTAAAGAGCTGGAGAAAAAAAGAAAACGAAAGTAAAAAAGAAGGCCACCCAGACCTCAAAACCTGTTAATGCTCTCATCCTCATTGTTTTCCATAAAATATCTTTTCTACATTTGCTGTGGTCTTCAGAAGTTAACTGAGACTTTGCTCCTTTTATAATGTTTAACAACGTTCCCTACTAAAAGTTGAATGCGGCAGTGCTCCTGCTTTTTTTTTTTAACAACATTTTTAAGTTAAAGATGAGTAGCTTTTTAAGTTATTCATTGCACTCCCTACATTTTATTAGTTGTATCAAAACATTTCTTTTATCAACTTCCTTGTAGTTCACAATTGCTTATAATGCCAACTCATCTCTTGGGAGTTGGGATTGTTTTGGGCTAATGAACTTTAAAATTGTCTTTTACCTTTTTTGTTTCTAGTGGAATATAGAGACTACTAAGCTGGGTGACTTGTTTTATGTAATTTTTAATTTGGCAGCCCTGAGTTTGGGGAGGGGGCAATGGTTTTCTTAGGTAGCTATAATGCTGATTACCTCCACTAACTTGATTGTGAATTGAGAAAAGATGCATGATTCTGTGTGTATCAGTCTTATAACTTACAGAGCAGATATATTTGTTTCCCCGGCCTCCAAACCTAGATGCACTCTCCACTTTAAGGTTTCATCTTATAGATGAGGAACTAGAGTATCTATATGATTCTGTTGTATCTGTCCTATTTGATGCCCAGGTATCATTTTCACTTTTGTTTTTTCTCAGCACTTGGTAAGTTTCAACAAGACTAATTCCTTCCTTAATCTCCTTCTTCTATTATTGTTTGCAAAAGGTCACTAAAGAATTAGACTATGAATAATAACAATGATGATAAAATAAAATAATAACTAGCAGTGAATCATTACTATGTTTCAGACTCAGTTCTTAACATGTATTAACATATTAATTCTCTCAACAACAATTTGACATAATAATATGATGATCTCTATTTAAGAATTGAGGACTCTGAGGCATAGAAAGAAGTACATTTTTCTTGCTCTAGGTTTCATATCTAATAAGCCATGTTACTTTAAATAATGTCATCCACTTTTTTTCCAACATGACACTCACACACACACATTTCAGTTAGGATTTGGTAAGGAAAATTGTTACATGAAAGGCTTTGATGACTACCTTAAGTTGGAAATCTACAGATTCATTAATAAAAGTATTTACTGGAGAAATATAATCGATGCATGTATTTTAGAAAGCAAATTAGCCTCCCAAACAATAATTTATATGTACATATGCTTAAAAGTTATGATTATTAAAATGACTCTTAGCTATCTGTCATCAGAGGCATAGAGGAATCCTGGCATACATAAAATTTATTTCTAGTCAGTTGACATTACAACAGTTACTTGGAATTAATAAACAATATTTTACAAATATTCCTCTTTAATTCAGATTATTGACACATATGCATATATATTTGGATGAATTTCATATTTAAAGTGATGTAGAAATAAATGTGTGTTAATAATGATAACTTCCCCTGAGATAAATATCAAATATTGCCACGATAATTTGCTATCTTGCATATTTATGATTGTGTATAACCGTTTTGTTGCTGTAAATATAAGATAACCATCCTTTACTGTAAACAGAATCATCCTAGGTTCCATTTTTCTTCTGGGGAAAACTAATACATTATATCTTCTGGGGGAGATTCTTATTTCCAGGCAACTAAATAACCTTTAATATTTTGGCATTCTCATCTAGCTAGTTATTATACCTTATGATCTAATTAGCATTTGGTATTTGATATCTCTAGTGACTAACAAGACCATCTACATTAAAGCATTTTAAATTCTAATGTCTTGTTAGAGAATTCTATTAAAATGGAAGAGAACTGTGGCTTTCTCCATTCCTCACAGTTTACCTTTGGGTGTGTTGGTTAATGTTTAATTCTCCAATGAAAACTTAATGATATTGGAATGTCATGTATTACGAACTCCCAGCTGGCTCCTTGTTGTGTCTCATCTCTCTACTGAATTATCCTAGGACTTTATAAATCTGAAAATTTCAGCCTAAATTGTTGGGAAATTTTTTGTTTATAAATCTGAATGCAATATCCTACAACCAATCTTTTTTATTATATTCGGCAAACTATCATTATATATAAAGCAAAAAAAAAAAAAAGCCCTAATCATTGTGGCTTTTTCAAATTATAATGATTTAAAGTTATTTATATGTAGTATTTTTTAGCAAATATTTCATAATATAGTCACACATGTGCACACACACAGATATAAAATACTGAATAAAGTTTAATTACTAACATTTTACCTTAAGTATGCCTTCAGAATTTTTTGTAGGTAAAAATACATAGACTTTAGAAGAACTGGTACAAAACTCTGATGCAGTGGAGCATACCAAGAAAGAGAAAGCAAGAGTACTTTCAGTAATGTGCTAGGTATCTCTACATTAAGGTACACACAATACTATAAAACACTTACATGCATATGCATATAGTAGGCCCCAAAAGACAATAAGCAGTCATCAGAAGTGAACTTAAAAAAAATCAGATCTATTAAAATTCAGTTTACCCCATAAACTTTCACTAGAATCATCTACTCACATCTATGCAACAGATTCTCTTTTTGAAACATCATCAACTTTCTTCAATCAGTATCCAAAAACAAACATACAAAACACCACTATCACTACTAAATACATAGAGTAAATAGAAAAAAATAAGATATTGGTGATGAGAAGGAAAGAGAAACAGAAAGCAGAGAAATTAAATAAAATGTTCCTGCCCCCATGGAGTTTAACATATATTGGGAGAGGCTACTGGGATAAGAGGTTACACATATAAATAAACATTAAAGAATGAAGTAGAGAAAACTTTTCCTACAAAAGGACTACATATTATTAGATTTATTATAGTTGCTTTAGCTATGGAAGATTGTCATTGTGGCATAGAAGATATGCAATAAAAGATTCTAAAAGCACACTTAAGAAACACTGGATTTGAAAGTTATTTTCTTCCTTGCAAAATCAAGGTGGTCATTCCACAAGGTCAATTAAAGTGAGCCTTGGGAATCTTCAAGTGACAAAATCAGATGTTTACATAATTAGGCAAAGGTTAACCATCA
The DNA here is from genome assembly GCA_963574415.1 of Tarsius wallacei. Lineage (NCBI taxonomy): Eukaryota > Metazoa > Chordata > Mammalia > Primates > Tarsiidae > Tarsius > Tarsius wallacei. Next base: position 2,610 of record CAUYQG010064713.1, on the reverse strand, counting down.
TTTTTGCGGGAATATGTGCAATGACAAATGAGATAAAAATATTACTTACTGTAGAAATTATTTGTGAAAGTTCTTTATTTCACTAATTCTATCACAAGATATTTTTTAAATAATTAAAACAATAGCTGTGATTGAAGAGGATTTTTTAAAAAAATTTGAAAGAAAATTGGGCAGCACGCAACATGGAGCAATAGGACACACATAAGCTTTTGAGAATATTTCTGAAAAATGGCAAAAGCATAAGAAAAGATCAAGCTGAAACTCATCTTTTAGAAACCCCTAGCTCAGGACTTCACAATATCCCAGGAAGAAGGATGAATAATTAATTCTAGAACCTTTCTATAGTTATAACTCATATTTACAACTTTGAATCTGTTTATGTTTAAATAAACAATTAAATTATATTAATGTAAAGTGCACGTAAGTGACATTTATTTTGTAATTTCCTACTTTGATTCAGTTCTCAAATAATTACGTCTCCAATACTTACAATATCATGTGTGATATGGGGTCTCCTTTGTCTTTTTGTAACTCAATTTTCTCAACTATGAATTAGAGATAATGACACTATTAACATTCTATGTAGTCTTAATGAGTAAATATGATAGTTCATGTGATATACTTGCTAAGTTCCTAATATGAGTAAGCACTTACTAAGTGTTAGCTATTATGATTATCGTCATGATTTGTCTTCTTATTTCCAAATTTATTAGAAATTGAAATGACGCATGAGGCACATGACCCCATTAATAGATAAGAGTCTCAGCTATCCTTAGGGAAAAAGGAGCTGGGTACCTTTTCTTCCATAACTTCTGCCTAATTATACCACCTGTCAAAAATCATAAAAACAGCCAAAATCTTCCCAAAGTGACATATATGAGGACCAAGTGACAAAAAAAAAATCAAAAAAGTTCTGGGAAAGCCAAGATAAATGTTTTGCATTAACTTATCTGAAGAATTAACACTTAAATGGGGTTTTTAAGGATAAGGAAAGTGTAGACCCAAAGAGATGAGAACCAACAACCAGACAAGAAACAACAAAGGTCATATAATTGGAAAAGGTCAGAGATGCATTTCTCATATGGATCTTTCAGTTTCCTTGGAATGAGTAAAACTTGTAACATTCATTCTCAGAATGACAGGTCTAAAGTATTTAATGAAGAATGTTGAACATAGGCTTGTTCTGTTTTATGTTGTTGTTCAACCATATGTTTGTTCTTATCTAGTCATAGAATTGTTAATCACAGAGCTGGGCACTGAAAGGCATTTTCTTACTTTCATTGGAGTTAGCGGCTGTCAACTAACAGAGTGAAAACAGATGTAATATGGGTAAATTTTTGTTCTTGTTGTACCCATCCAAAAAAAAAAGAAAGAAAGAAAAAGAAAAAAATGTGCTTTTTTCATCTTCTTTTCCTTCTTTCTGCTGGCTTGAATGCAGGTGTAAACACACTGGACCATGAAACAGAAGCACTGTATTTAGGAAAACAGAACAATCTTGGATTCCTAAAGATTAAGAAGTCATTATACCAGTCCAGAATCATCAACCTAGATCTTCACACGTAAATAAAATAAAATTCTATCCTGAATAAACTATTATTATTTCATAAATCTATGCTGTAATAAAACACCTTACATTTTGATCAATACATTTTGCATTGAGAACTTTAAAGAAGTGCTAATAGTCATGACAGCTTAAATTGTATAGAATGTGACAAATGTTAGCAGTGCCTCCCATGTAGTTGGCATTCAAGATGTTAGCTCAAAATATTACAATTTAGTCACAAAATATTTTGTCATAAAAATTTAGATGATGATAAATTTTGCAAATGTTCACCACTATCTGGACTCCTCTATTTCTGAGCTCATGGCAGCACCACACTCTTATCCCTTGAAGTTAGGCATGGCGGTACCCCTTACCTTGGTTCATGAAACATGAGTAACAGCACTGCTGTTAGGATGAGGCATTTAAAAGCTGGCATGAGAATTGGATCTCCTGCTCTTTTTTGTGGCCTCCGTTCCAGATAACGGAGGATCTGTCAGACATTTCTGGAGAGTGAGGGAGCCCACTGCAACTTCTGTCTCAGGCAAGCAACAATTAACATACAAGGGAATGAAGGGACAAATAAATCTTCACTGTTGGAGCCACTGGGAATTGGGAGTTGTCAGTAACACCAGCCTAACCTAGAGCATCCTGACTTACACATGGGGATTTAAATTACGCTGCCTATGGACTAGAGAAAACATAGCTTTTGCTGACAATATTTTCTTTCCCCGACATCCCTCTACTGAGGTTCCACCACACACGCTAGTTTCTTTTCCTCATCTTTTAGATGAGAGAAGATATGGTAATATTTTAAAATTGTAAACCGTAATCAGAGGGCAAATGGTGAAGTAGGAACTTACTTGGTTTTTTTTTTTTTTTTTTTTTGAGTTGGAGTCTAACTCTTTCGCCCAGGCTGAAGTGCAGTTGCCGCTCCCGGCCACCGCAGCCTCGACCTGCTGGACTCCGGCGATCCTTCCGCCTCAGCCATCCAAGTAGCTGGATTTACATGCGTGCGCTACCACGCCCAGCTAATTTTTTGATTTATTGTAGAGATGAGGTCTCGCCTG
>CAUYQG010064706.1:0-10932 GCA_963574415.1 Tarsius wallacei | reverse complement strand
TTGGTGGCATTATTCACTACAGCCAAAAGGTGGAAGCCCACATGACCATCAACATATGAATAAATAAACAAAAGACGATGTGTGTGTATGTGTCTGCCTTTTTTTTTTAAATCCAGTCTCACTCTGTTGCCCAGGCTGGAGTGCGGTGGCACATTCACAGCAACTGAGGCCAACCTGCTGGGCTCATACAATCCTTCCATCTCAGCCTTCCAGGTTGCTAGAACTACCGGTGCATGCCACCATACCCAGCTAATTTTTTTATTTATTGTGGAGAAGAGGTCTTGCTGAGTTGCCTAGGCTGGTCTCGATCCCTTGGGCTCAGGCAATCCTCTTGCCTCAGCCTTCCAAAGTGCTGGGATTACAGACCTGAGCCACTGTACTCGGACATATGTTTGTTCTTAATGATAGTACCACACTGTGATATCTGTAGTAAGTTTTAATATCAGGAAGTGTGAATTCTCCAACTATGTTCTCTCTTTTCTACATTGTTCTGGCTGTTATGTGGGATCCCTTGAGGTTCCATATGAATTTTAGGATGGATTTGTTTATTTCTGCCAAGAAAAAAAAAAAAAGTCATTGGGATTTGGTAGGGATTGCACTGAATCTGTAGGTTGCTTTAGGTAGTATGTTGCATCATTTTAACAATTTAGTGTCTTCTAATCCATGAACATGGGATTAGATTGTGTTTTGATAATTGGAGGTTTTTGAGAAATTGGTCCATTTCTTCCGAGTTGTCAAATATATGAGCATAAAATTGTTTATAGCATTCCCTTATTTTTTAAATGACTGCAGGATCTATAATGATATCCCATTTCATTACTTACCTTGGCATATTGTCTTTTTTACTTTTATGTTTGTTAGTGAGGCTAGAGGGTTATCAATTGTATTTACTTTTACAAAGAATAAACTTTGTTTCATTGCTTTTATAAATATCACTTTCCTGTTGTCAATGTCATTGATTTCGGCTCTTGTATTATTATTGCCAGCTGCTTACTTTGGTTGTGTTTTTCTAGTATACTGCTAGCTTCTTTTTCCAGTGTCTTGAGTTAGAAACTTGGATGATTGATTTTAGACTTCCTTCATCTCTAACTTAAGCATTTCGTGCTATAACTTCCCTCTGAGCACTGCTGTAGTTGCATCCCACATATTTTGATGCTGTCTTGTTTTCATTTTCACATAGTTCTATGTATTTTTTAAAAAATTTACTTTGAGACTTTTTCTTTGACTTTTGTTTTATTCAAAAGTGTGTTGTTTTTTAATTGCCAACTGTTTAGAGATTTTTTTGGTTTTTTTTATTGTTTCAAGTTTGAATTCATTATGGTCAAATACACAACTTAGTAGAAGTTTAATACTTTTACGTTTGTTGGGGTTCGTTTCTTGGTTCAGGATATGATCGCTGGTGACTATTCCATGGGTGTTTAATCAGTGGTGATTGGGTGGAGTATCCTATTGTACCAGTTAAATCTTGTTGGTTGATTTGTTATTCAGCTCTTCCATATCCTTGCAGATTTTCAGTCTAGTAGTTCTACAGTTGTGAGAGTGGAGGGTTGAAATCTCCAACTATAATTGTGCATTTGTTCATTTCTCCTTTTAGCTCTCTCAGGTTTTACTTCATGCGTTTTGCAACTCTTGTTCAGTGCACGCACATTTAGAATTGTTATGTCTTCCTGGTGGTTTGGTCCTTTTATCTTTATGTAATACCTCTCTGCATTTCTTAGAACTGTTGGGTCATGACTTAATAGAGTTTTACTACTTTGGGAGGCCAAGGCCAGAGGATTGCCTGAGCCTGCAGGTTTGAGACCAGCCTGGGAAACATGGTGAGACCTCGTCTCTACAATAAATCAAAAAATTAGACGGGTGTGGTAGTGCATGCCTATAGTTCCAGCTACTTAGAAAGCTGAGGCAGAAGGATCACCGGAACTCAGCAGGTTGATGATGGGGTGGCTGTGAGTGTGCCACTGCCCTCCAGCCTGGGCGACGGAGTAGGACACTCTGGCTCAAATATATATGTATGCATGTATATAGTTTTACACTTTCTTTGCAGAAGACTCAGACCTGGTTTCCTTTGATCTACAGACAACACCGAGGTTCTATCAAAAAATGATAGGCAATGCATTTTAAATGGGCCGTGGGCAGTTTGGGTATCCCATTATTGACCTGTAAAACTCATCGAGGTCTTTTGCCTACAAGCATTGCTGTTTCTCTCCTGGATGCTTGCTGTATACAGCACCATGTCTGCCTTTCCTGTCTTACTGTCAATCACAGGAACAGTTACAGCGCAGTCTTCTGAAGTTCAAGAAAAAGAAAGTTAGAAAACTCATGAATGCCATGCTGTGTAATCACTGTGAGAGAAGCCCATAATTTTTATTTTATTTTTCTTTATTTAAAAAAATGTGGAGTACAGTTCAGGATTAGGTAGGTAAGTGTTCACCGTACAGGTAAAGTTTGGGCCTCCCTGTGGTCCCCACTTCGCCTGGGTTGAGATCAGGTGCCCTTATTGAGGTTGTGTCCCTCCTACCACCCTGGTGGTATCCTGCTCCTGCCAATCCCTTTCATGTAGTATTATGATAAGTGTTCAGGGTCTGCTTATGAGTGAGAACATGTGGTACTCAGTTCTTTGCTTCTGTGATAGATCACTGAGTGTTATAGACTACAGACCCATCCAAGTTGCTGCAAAGTCCATAATTTTGCCCTTCTTAATGGCTGTGTAATATTCCATCATGTATCTGTACCACATTTTTTTATCCAGTCCAGTTTCGATTGGCAGCATGGTTGATTTCATGTTTTTGCTATTGTGAATAGTGCTGCAATAAACATGCATGTGCAGGTATCTTTTTGGTAGAATGATTTGAGTTCCTTCAGGTATATTCCTAGGAGGGGGGTCGCTGGGTCGTATGGAAGGTAAATTCTTAGATCTTTTAGAAATCGCCACATCGTTTTCCACAGAGGTTGTACTAGTTTACACTCCCACCAACAGTGTAGGAATGTTCCCTTTTCCCCACATCCTCTCCAGCATCTGTTATTTTTTGAGTTATTGATGATGGCCATCCAGACTGGAGTTAGGTGGTATCTCAGTGTGGTTTTGATTTGCATTTCTTTGATGACTAGTGAAGCTGAGCATGTTTTCATGTATCTGTTGGCTGCTCATATGTCTTCTTTTGAGAAATGTCTATTCATATCTTTGGCCCACTTTTTAATAGGGCTGTTTTTTTCCTTTTGGCATGTTTGAGTTCATTGTAGATCCTGGATGTTAGGCCTTTGCCAGATATGCAGTTGGCAAATATTTTTTCCCAGTCTGTGGGCTGTCTCCCTGCTCTCTTGATGGTTTCTTTTGCTTTGCAGAAGCTTTTTAGTTTGATGAGGTCCCATTTGTCTATCTTATCTCTTATGGCATAGACATCTGGGGTTGTGATCAGGAAGTGGTTGCCAGTTCCAATTTCCATAAGGTTGTCTCCTGTTTTTGTAAGATTGTTATAGTTTGAGGCTTTATGTTTAGGTCTTTGATCCATTTAGAGTTGATTTTTGTGTATGGTGATAGGTAGGGCTCTTATTTTAGTCTTCTGCATGTGGTCAGCCAGTTTTCCAGGCACTATTTACTGAATAGGTTCTCCTCTCCCCAGTGGTTGTTGGTGGAGGCTTTGTTGAAGATGAGTTGGTTGAAAAATCGAGGTTTTGCTTCCAGAATCTCTATCCTGTTCTTGTACAAATACGAGACTCTTTTGATTATTGTAGCCTTGCAGTAAAGTTTAAAGTCTGGAAGTGTGATACCTCCTGCTTCGTTTCTTTTGTTAAGGATTGTTTTGGCTATTCATGGCGTTTATGTTTCCATATGCATTTCTATATTGTCATTACTTTTAAAGGAATCTGGTTGAGCCCAAAGACCTAATATTTACAGTAGTAATCACACTTATAGAAAATTGTGTGTGTGTTTTAGCCACTTTCAGTTTATAAGTTACTCCTATACTGTACAGGCAAAGTAGCCCCAGTTTATCCCTGGGCAGGATTATCCATGGTTCAGGTGCCAGGTTGACAGTGGTGGATCCAAGACTTGGCGTTCTCAAGGGTCATGCTCAAGCTGTGGAAGTTTCTGGTCCATGTGGTCATCCCCTGCAGATCTGGACTCAAGTCCCAGCTTTACCTGGTCACATGTGGGACTACGTTTGCTTCACAATTTCCATCCCCTGAAAAAAAATGAGAACCCACCTTTTAAAAACTTTGCCATCCATCTCAAAACTTTGCCATCCATCTCAAAATGATTCTTTGGCGGTCATAGAGAGGCTTCAAGGACCAAGACAAGAGTACGCTATTCATGATAGTACTTCCCTGAGTCATGATTGGATGTCACATTTTGTCCCTTAGTGTGCTCTCTTTGCTGTCCTCCCTTGCCCTTTCAGAGAGATGGGACCACATAGCCACCACCACAACCAAGAGGCCAGGAGCCACCAGAGCACCAGTGAATCCATTGGGTAAGGTAGCCACTGCGAGGGGGGAACTAAGGGAGACTCCATGGGGCTCCCTTTGGGCCTGTATCCAAATGAGGTATCCAGAGATTAACTTACGGACTATTGATTTTGTTTTGGGACCCCCTGAAGGAAGAGATTTTGACTTGGCTGATGCCTTAGATGATCGGAATGATCGAGATGGTGGCCGCGGGAAACCGAATGCGGGAGGAGGAGGAGGTAAGTCCCAGCTGGTTGAAACCCCTGACCAGCTCTGTAGCTCTTGGTCGGGTTCCATCTCACTCGTGACAACAGCGACATGGCCACTCTGGGCCTGGCAGAGCTGGGGGCATCTCAAGCCACAGGAGAACCTTCAAACAGTGGTTCTGAAACTCTTTCGGTCTCAGGACTCCCCAAATCAAGATCTCAAGAGCTTTTGTTTATGGGAGTCACATCTGTCAATATTGCTTGTCACATCCACTTCTCGATTCAGTTGTGACTTGTCATTTTGATTGAAGTATGTGAAGAAAATCCAGCCTCACGTTGATGTGCGGTGGGGAAGCAGAGGAATATTTTAATAGACTTTTCAGGTTATTGTGGACATTGTTCTTTGATAGGACCCCAAAACTCGACCAGTGGTTGTTTCGTACAGGTCTTTCACCCATTCCTGGTTTTGTAACATTGTGCGTTGGTCAGTGAAGATATCCAAGCAATGCCACATTTCATTGGGCAAAATTAAAAGCCACATTTATTATCATTACCATGAAACCGTCCCCATAAACTTTATAAAATTAAGGAAGAAAGGAGGAGGAGAAACTAAAACCCAGCTTGCAGCACATTCCACATCAGCCATCAAGTCAGCGTAGGTCAGAACTCTGACCTGCCTCTTACAGGTAGGTACTTGGTGCCTGCTGTCCTAGAATCTCGTAGACCCTATTACAAGAGTATAGTTCCCCTTAACTGCTTTATAGAGCACAATTTGAGCATTGTGAAATGTTAGGTTTTCCATTATCCTTTCAAGTATTTAGATATTCTTCCAGTTCCTACATGCCAGTGAAGCTACTGACATCAGTTGGTCCGGAGGACCCTACTGACATTGGCTGGTCTCCAGGACGCCACGGAAGCTGACTCACCAAATAATGCAGTTTCCACGTCATGGCCATTTCGTCCCACTTACCCCATCCAGTAAACAACCTCAGTTTTCCAATCCCTCACCCTTCACGATCCCCTTAAAAACCCCAGTCCAGAACTCCTCGGGGAGTTGGATTGGAAGTCTCCCCCCATCCCCTCATTTAGTGCCCTGTGATTATTAAGCTGTTTCTCTGCTGCAAACCCTGCTGTCTTAGTGTGATTGGGCTGTTAAAGTCGGTTCTATAGTAACCACCCATCTCATTTGAACAAGTCTTTAAGCATTGGAAGCCATTAAACGCACAGTGGTAGAGACTGGCTTCTCAGAATTCTAATTTTTACTTGAAATCTTATTGGCAACATATGCCATCAGTGGGTTTTGTTGAATTGACGAGCTTATTTTGTTCATTTACAAGGGAAGTTCTGCCAGATATTCGAGTTGGCCAAACCATAGTTTATCCATCATTCATTCTGTCTAGTAAAAGTGGTCTTCATGAACCAAAGTGGCTAATTCAACTTAGAAGTGGAACAGTCACACAGTGCTTTTGTGAGTCAGCTATAGTGCAGCAGAAATGCTTCATCACACAGAATATTAAGTGATGTGTACTCAATAGTTGAGCTATAATAAAATTAATTATTTTTCTACTTCCTCATATTAGTTTTCTATTGCTGCATAACGAGATATCAGAAACTCAGCAAGCTAAGGCAACACCCATTTGTTAGCTCACAGTTTCCTTTGGTTTTCTGCTCGGGGTCTTATACACTTGCGGTCAAGGTGTTGGCCGGAGCTAGTGTCTCATCTGAGGCTGGGTCATCTTTCAAACTCATGTGGCTGTTGACAGAGTACATTTCCTTGTGGCTGTGGAAATGATGGCTGCTTGCTTCTTCAAGACGGGCAAGAGAGAGAGAGAGACAGAGAGAGAGAGAGAGAGAGAGAGACTCACTCTGTTGCCTCTCCTGTCTAAACCTACTTTTAAAAGGATAATCTCCCTTTTGATTAATGCAAAGTCAGACTGATTTGTTTCTTACAGGTTAAGTGTAATGGGGAATGTAAAACCATGTCAGAGAACTCTCCACACTTGATTCCAAGGGACTTTCTTGTCGAAATGGGTCTTTTGCCCGTTCATGGTTTGCCCAGACTGATTTCGTTCCTTAATTACATCTGCAAAATCCCTTTACCTTTGACCTGTAATATAACTTAGTTGCAGGAGTGGTAGCCGTCCTGTTCATGGGTCCTCTCACACTCAGAGTGATGGATCTTTCTGTAGGGCTTGGACACCAGTGGGAGGAGCGCCTGACGGCCCTCTTACCGTTTCATCAAGAATGGTCTCAAGCGGAACTGGCGATCATTTTCTGTGAATGTTGGGGAGCATTGACATATGTTTCTTGCTGCTGAAATTTGTTTTGTGTCATTGAAATGTGTATTTTCTTTTCCCTAGGTTTTTCAGACAAGGATCTTGAAGACTTATTGGAGGGTGGTGACTACAGACCTGACAAGGGGAAAGGTAAGAGCATGGATTTGTCTAGAGACGTGCCTTATCCTGGTGAAAAAGGTGATTCTGCAGCAACCAGATTAATTTTTGAGCCTCTGGGAAATGAGAGGCAGTTCCCAGACATTCCTGCTTGCAAGTGGGGGTTCATTTGGAATGACGTGTCGCTCAAAGGGGCGGGTGGATTTCAAAGCCAACTTGGAAAAGCCACACATTCCCCTGATGGTCCTTAAGCCAAGGTACTGTTTGGGTGACTGTCTCGATGCCAGCAGAAGCCTTTTTGCCGAGGTAGCGCCAGGGATGGTAACCAAGGGCCAGGGGCACTGAGAACAGCCCTTTTGACCCCGAGAACCTGTCTCACTTGCTGTGTCAGCTGATTTTGTGTTGTATAACATAATATAAAGAAAACAGGTCCACTTGTCTACCTAATCCTGAGTTGTACCCCATATCTATAAAATAAAATAAAGTAAAAGAAAGAAAAGAAGTTTATTTGGTGAGAGTGAAAAGCAAGAAACCGAAGAGGCATGCCAGGTTCTTTTTAACGATCAGTTCTCATGGTAACCACTAGAGTTAGGGCTCACTCATCACCATGAAAATCAAGAAAGACACCAAGCCATTCATGAGGGATCTGCCCCCGTAACCCTTACCCCTCCCACTAAGCCCCACCTCCGACACTGGGGATCACACTTCCACATGAAACTTGGAGGGGACAGACATTCCAGGTATACCTCTCGGGATGGAGAAGGCAAAACTTCTCTTGACAAGCATTTTTAAGAGACCCATAACAAGTCAGATACCATTTAAAATACCATTTTCTTTTGAAATGGTGCTCACAAGAAGTTGTGAAAAACAGTTCGGGAGAGTTCCTGTATACTCTTCATCCAGCTTTCCCTGACGCTAAAATCTAAGATAACCATAGTCCATTGTCGAACCCAGGAACTTGACTTTGGCAAAATACCATTAAGTCAAGTGTGGACCTTGTTTCGGGGGCTTCCAGGGTGGTTTGGCCGTAGACCACAGAGCTTGTTGAGATGTCATCAGATTTCACCTACACTTAGATGCATGTGGGTGGGCGGGCGTGGGTGTGTCTATATAATGTTATCCCATCTGTAGATTTGAGTAACGATCATCACCACAAAGAAACTCCCTCACGTACCCCTGAGTAGTCATGCCTTCCCCAAAGCCAGATAGCTTTAGTTCCCTCCAAACTACCAAAGATTTAGCCCTTTTATCATTGTATACATACAGATCTAGAGGGAATATTAGCCAGACTTGACGTGGCAAAACAAGTTAGTGTTGTAACCTGCTGTGATTGTCATTTGTGGTTGTGACGTGTTGTGATAGCGACAGGTGACGATGGTAAGTTGTGATGGTTGTCACTCTGGTTGTAACCTGCTGCGAAAGCCAGTTGTTATGGCGGAAAGTTGCTGTTTTGCCAAGTTATAAGCGTGACAAGTTATGGGTGTATCTGGCCGTAGCCCCAGTCCCCTCCCCACAGTCTTGGCTACGGTACTAGCATTCGCTCCTTTCTCGGAAAAACAGTGTGCCTTTCCTAGGGGAACAGTGTTCTCTTTTGATTAAAGAATACCTTAGTCAAATTTATCCTTCGAAACACCTTCCTAGATGGTGTCATCTCTAGCAAAAAGCCCTAAAAGCTTCTAAATGAAATTCACAGGTGTCAGGAGAACATGGAACATTTAAAGGGCAAACCCAGCAAATGAGCCAATTACTCCTGGGTGATAAATGATATTTCCAGATGGTGAGAGGAGGCCATGGCTCGTGTGTAAGCACGCACATGAATAAAAGTCTGAGTGACATGGCAGGGGCTTTTCCTTATTAAAAGTACATGTTTTAGCGGGAAAGAAGTGTTAGGAAAGTCTTTAATTAGGCTCATATTTGAACTTCCTTGTAAAGAATAATCAATTGTTAGCTTAAGTGATACCGTCTGTCATTATAGGTGTCAGGAAGAGAAGATCAAGGGGGTCCCGGCAAAAAAGGACAAGTGTGAGACCCAAATGTGGTTGTGATAAGCACACAATGGGCTTTTCAGACACTGTCCTTTCCACAAAAATATGTTAATGCCATGGGTGGATTAACACCACATTTCGAATACACTGTGATCTTCAGCGTAAAGAGAATCCTAAATAATGCATTTTCCAGCCTTGAGTCTTAAGCCCAGAGATTCAGCCATGCTTGTATAGTTTCGAAATAATATGTTATCGGTTATGGATTTTGTTCCTCAAGAAAGCATTTTTTTTGCTGACCTTGTAGGAGCCCCATATTGTGTCTGTAGGTGACAATGGCAGCGTTTTGTTAGCAGGACCTAGTGTTTCTCTAACGGGATAACTTGTAAGCTTTTCTCCTCCAATTTGTCCAGGCTAAACTAATCAGCCCACATTTCTGCCAATGACCTCTTCCCTTCCCTAGTTTTTTTTTTTTTGTTTGGTCAGGGTCTCGCTCTGTCACCCAGGCTCGTGTACAGTAGCACGATCATGATTCACTGCAGCCTCAACCTCCTGGGCTTAGGTGATCCTCCTGCCTCAGCCTCTCAAGTAGCTGGGACTATGTTATGTGCCACCACAGCCAAATAATTTTTTAAAAAATTTTGACACCACAGCCAGATAATTAAAAAAAATTTTTTTTTGAAGAGCCCAGGTCTTGCTGTGTTGTCTACGCTGGTCTCGGACTCCTGGGCTCAAGTGATCTTCCCACCTCGGATGCTCAAAGAGCTGGGATTGCAGGTGTGAGCCACTGCACCCGGCCTGAGTGTCTCTTCTTATAAGGATCCCAATTCTATCATGAGAGTTCTACCCTCATGACCTAATGACCAACCAAAGACCAGACTTCCTACCATCACATTGGAAGTTAGGATTTCAACACATGAACTTGGGGGGAGGGATCCAGATGTTCAATACATAATGCCATATATACACATGTATCTATAATTATTTCTGTATTTAACCATCACTAGGTACATGAACCTAAACATTCATAAAATGGATTATTATTCAGTGCTAAAAAGAAACAAAATGATCAAGCTATGAAAAAACATGGAAAGACTTTAAATGCATATTGCTGCCGGGTGTGGTGGCTCACACCTGTAATCCCAGCACATACTTGTCATACTTGTTTCTCGAGCTGCAATCCAGTGTCAAAAGGATTCTTTTGGTTTTCCTTCCTTCCTGTCTTCTATCTTTCCTCTCTGACAGTGAGAAATCTGTCTCTTGCTCTCTGTCACCCATTTCCTTATCAGAAGCGTTAACCTACACCCCCGTGAGAAACAAGTTGACCAAAGTGGAGGCCAGCATTTATGTTCATTTTCTTTTGTCTGTGCCTTACAGTTTCCAGTCCAAATACTGTTTTCCAAGGTTACTCAGGGCGGTTCCTTTCTCCCCTCATCTGTTCAGGACAGTGATCCCCCATATGTGTAGATGCAGTCAGATGTATTTGGCAAGTCTGCATTGCATCCTGGGATTCCCCCACCTGCCTAGGTGATGTTGTGTTGTTCTTTTGCTTGCAGATATTGAAGTTCACTCTTTGTAACATACAGTTCTTTGGGTCTTGACAAATGCATGGAGTCATGTGTTCACCTCCCATAGTACCTTCGCCACGTGAGGTCTTCTGTCCATCCCTACAGTTTTGCCTTACCCAGAATGCCATGTAACTGGAGTCATACAGCATATAGCCCTTTCACACTGGCTTCTTTCACTTAGTTTCATTCATTCATTCATTTATTTAAGAGTCTCACTCTGTCGCCCAGGCTGGAGTGCAGTGGCACGCTCACGGCCACCACAGCCTTGACCCGCTGGGCTCCGGCGATCCTTCTGCCTCAGCCTTCCAAGTAGATAGAACCACAGGCGCATGCCACCATGCCC
>CAUYQG010064702.1:0-13666 GCA_963574415.1 Tarsius wallacei | reverse complement strand
GTCTCTAGCCTTAAACTGTATTCATATGTTGTCATCATGGGGATATATGATTTTGTCTTCCTTTTTTTTCATACTCATATTTCTCTGCATGCACTTTTCCATATTTGACTTATTATTTTTTTTTTTTTTTGAGTTGGAGTATCACTCTGTCACCCAGACTGGAGTGCACTGGCTGCTCCCGGCCACCGCAGCCTCGACCTGCTGGGCTCCGGCGATCCTTCCGCCTCAGCCTTCCAAGTAGCTGGAACTACAGGCGCGCGCTACCACGCCCAGCTAATTTTTGATTTATTGTAGAGATGAGGTCTCGCCAAGTTGCCCAGGCAGGTCTCAAACCCGCAGGCTCAGGCAATCCACTCACCTCAGCCTCCCAAAGCGCGGGATTACAGGCTGAGCCACCGAGCCCAGCTGACTTATCTTTCTTCATGATGACATTCCATTGGAAAAATGTAACATAAAAATTACTTATCCCCCTACTGAGAGAAATTTTAGTAGTTTTCAGTTTCTAGTTTTACACATGTTGCTTTCTTGTTCTATGGAGTTGTTTCTGCAGGATAAAATTCTCCAGAGAGGCATTACTGGGTTATAGGGTAGGCACGTCTATGGTTCTTGTTCAGTGTTGCCACATCCCCTGCAGAACATTGAGCCGATTCACGTGTCCTTAGCACTGCACAAGTAGGCCTCATTCTCTTTTTGGTATTGTTGATTTTTCTATTGAATACTTTTTTTTTCTTCTCACTTTTTGGCTAGAGCCATGCAAGTTGAAGGTGACACACCATTGAGTTTTTTTTTTGTTATTGTTGTTTTATTTTGCTAGATTAATGGTATCTCAAGACAGTCTTAATTTCTCTTTAATTAATAGTGAGGATAATCTTTCTGGATATGTTTGTTTACAAGTGATATTTCTTTAGATGTTAATCCTCTCTGAGGGTATAGATTTATGAACTTGTATTGATTCCTTATACGTTTTGGATATCATGAATTGGTCATCTTCATGGTGCATATTTTCTCTAGTCCATTAAATTTAATTAATTTCATTTGAGTTTTATTCCATCGTCTTTGGAAGTCTTAATCTTTAGATAGTCCAAGCCATCTACTCTGCTTCGGTCGTTGATAATTTGTAGTGGGGAGAAACAGGCTGTTGCCTTTTCTCCAGGCTGCAGTCACAGGGCTTTTTCTTGAGGGGATGACTGAAATCTTTTGTTTGTGTCCCCCTGCTGTTTGGGTTGCAAGGCCCCATTTTACGCAAGTCTGTTCTCTGTTCCAGGTCTGCCATGTGAATCTGGAGGGGCAGCCATTCTACTCCAAGAAGGACAGACCCCTTTGCAAGAAGCACGCTCATGCCATCAACGTGTAGGGGCACGAGAGCGTCTGGCGCTGAGGAGGCCTGAGCTGCTCCTGCTGCTGGCAACAAAGGATTCAAGGAGGCTGCAGTTTTTTGGGGGGGAAGGGAGAAGAGAAGAAGCAATTGAGTCCTTTTGAAGTATAATTTTAGTTTTTTTCTTCTGTACACAGATCGTGTATTTGCATAGTTCAGACTAGAAGCCAAATGAAGATTCTAAACCAAGCTAGTAATTAATCTGGAATTGTACTTCAAACATTTAGAACAGAACTCCAAGAACTCAAAAGTGAAAAGCAAAAAAGAACTTCCCCAAAGCGATACACTTCCCTGCTGTCACCAGAGTAGGGACAGAACTCAGAGCAGTTATGAAGAATCCAAAGCACTCTGCGGAGTTCTTTAGCGCTCCCCTGGCAAACAAAATGAAGTGCCAAACAGCACTCGCTGCAGGGTATTTTTAGAGCCATAGCTGAGAGCTTGTTAGCTAAGACCTATTGGGCTTTCCGCACCAAAAAAGGAAGTGTTATTCCATTACTAGCGTCATGGAGCTACCTCTGCGTATCAGACTTCAGTCCTTGAACAAACTTGAAATGTTCTAAAGGGAGCCCAGACGTCCAAAGAGATGTCTTCTGGGAGTCACTGGGCAATTGACAGGGCTCCAAGAAGAGCTCTGGCTCATGCTGCAGACAGCTGAGAAAAGATGGACCCTTCTTCAAAGATAGACCTCTTTCAGTTTGAAACATCCAATGTCCCCAGAAGGCTTAGCTCCTTTTTGAATTGTGATGGGAAAGTGGAATTGGGTTTTTCCAGTTTTGCTTTGCAGCGTCTAAGAGGAGATTTAAAAAAGACCCTGGGTTGTGTTTGGCGTTTGTTTTGCTCTAAGAGTTTTGTTAGCATGGGTGTCCAATAGTGTGCATGTATCTCACCCTCAACCCCATGATGACTGCTCACAAAGATGTCTTCCTCAGCATCTCCCATTTCAAACAGGGTTAGTGGCCTGTGGAAAAGAAGAGACAGTCAGTAACTGAAACAGGATGACAGAATAGGCTAACATACCCAGACTCTGGGAGGAACCTGAATTTCTGTCAGCCTCATTAAGAATGCACGAGGGTTGCTGGGCATAGTGGCTCACACCTGTAATCCTAGCACTTTGAGAGGCTGAGGCAGGAGGATTGCCTGAGTCCACAGATTCAAGACCAGGCTGGGCAACATGGTGAGACCTCGTCTTCACAATAAAAATCAAAAAATTAGCTGAGTGTGATGGCACACGTCTGTGGTTTCAGCTACTTGGAAGGCTGAGGTGGAAGATTGCCTGAGCCCAACAAGTCAAGGCTGCAGTGGCCATGAGCATGCCACTACACGCCAGCTTGGGTGACAGAGTGAGACTCCTACTCAAAAAAAAAAAAAAAAAGAATGCACAAGGGGGCAGAACCTCCCACCTTCAGATCTGCACCATCCTTTTTGTATGTTCTTTAACTACAGCACACTGATTATGTACAGTTGTGTTGACTGCTGGAAGGGAAAGATAAAATGATATATATACCTTTGCCATTTTGGACAATATTCAAGAAAATGTATGAGCTAAGTTGATCTAGAAATTATTTAAGTATTTATTGAAGTAGACTTGGACCTTCAAACTTCTTTCCAATATTAGTGATAGTTTGAAGCAGATAAGCATTTTAAACTGTTTGGTTGGAAATGGTATAGTCCCCTTCCTTTTTAGGAAGCACTGTTAGTATGCTTGTTGAAAATGGCACCGAAGCAGGCAGTTTGCGTGGATGCTTTTCACTTGAGCACCATATGTAGGCACTCTTCCAACTCACTGCTCTTCTGTCCTCACTCCTGTTTTGGATTTTTCTCTTTGCACATTTGAAATGTGTCATGGCAATGCATTAGAACTCTTTTTCCTCTCAGAACTGAGGCTTCCAGGGGACCACCATCCTACCTGAGTATGTCTCTTCTCTCTGAGACAGAGAAGGAAACAGCTAGCTGTGTCCCTATCAGGAAGTCTATATTTTTTCCAAGTGTGAAGCCATCAATCTCCCCCAGGGAGCATCAGGGAGGGACATAAATGTGCTACTATCTCAAGGTCCTTTATACCTTTGGTGCCATGAGAAAGTGAATACAAAGCACCAGGCAGAGTAAAATCTATTGGGATTGACTGGATATTTGTCAGAAGTTGCAAACAAGTACCTTGGAACATTCTATTATTATTGGAAAGTTCAAATATACAGGGACAAAAAGGTTGCTGACTGTACAGAAAGGCTCTAAGTAGATTTTCTCCAAAAACAATCTATTAAGTTATCAGGGACTGGTCTCAAGGAAAGAGACAAAAAAATTCCCAGATTTCAGTTTTCAAAATCTCTTTTTAAAGATTCTACACACACACACACACACACACACACACACACACACACACACACACGATCATTAAAAAGTATACGATCATTAAGAAGAAACATGGAATATCTCAAAGGACAGCTTCACCATAGTCCTTTATTAAATAGATTTTTCCATATTTCAGAGCTACTGTAGATTCTGAGGGACTCTTTTATTTACCAAAAAAAAAAGAAAGAAAGAAAACCAAAAAACAAAACAAGCAAGAAACATTTTTAAGGTAGCAGGAAAAGGAGGTAATTTTGAGTGCGGTTAACTCAGTGTCTGTAAATCTGGTGTAGTATCAGGATTAAGATTGTATCTAAAAGTTAAAGTTAACATCATGGATGTCCTACAACACCAAACACAATTTCCAGTAATCCATGGTGGGGAGTACACTTTGGAGCTACAGTTCTTATCTCCTCATTGTTGACATTAATTTAACATTTATAGACATAACTTTTGCCACTGAGTGATTTATATCTGCAGTGTTTGTGTTAGGAATCTAGCTTTTATAATGTTAACTTTTCAACCTAGGTGCTGTTGCTTTGGAAATTTTTTTTTGGTAAAATATTAGAAGTGGAATGTAGTGTGTTAGAGGTGTGCACAATTTTTGCATGATTTTTGCATGATTTTTTTTTTGGCCTGTGTGAATTCTACTTTTTAGCAAAATAAAGCCCCCAAAAGTATGTGCAAATACAGATTTTTTCTGTGTAGAGTTTTTTAATATGGCATCAAAAGTAGTTTACTTCTATATGGGCACACATTAAAGTTTGAGACAAAACAAAATTTCCTTTGGAGAAGAAACACAACTCACTTGCTCTGTCGCTCAATAGCGGTTTGATCACCTTGTTTAAATAGAAGTATGTGTATTTGTGTTATATGAATAATACAAATGCTTTGCAGACAAAAGGACTTTACCAGGCAAATAATAAACTGAAAACCAGACTTTGTCTTGTATTTTCAGAAAGGTTTGTTTATTTAGCTACTTGGTAGTCAAATATTTCCGATTACTATTTTTATTCTGCTATAAATGGCTTCATTTCTAGAAAAGTTACTATATTTCCTTTCATACAATTTGCTTTCAAATAAGGTCAGAGTAAAATCCTCCCATGGCATTTTAAAAAAAATAATGAAAATCCTTCTGAGAGTACTATGTTTAACAAAACCAAATTCATTCTTTTTCAAGGTATTCTGTTTCTAGGCATTACTTAAAAAAGTAAAAGGGGGTACAGAGTCCTCAATAAACCTGTTTTTCTACTCTAAAAAAAAATAAAGGAAAAATTTTCATAATATATTTGACTTTTAGCACCTGAATCAGAGAAAGAGCTATACAAGTACATATAGTAATAAAGTCTCATTATATTATTACTTGTTAAAGCTATAGCAAATTTTTAAATATATGGAGGGGGAAAAGGCTCACAGAAGCATAGGATTGAAAGCTGGAAGGAATCTAAGAGACCATCTAGGCATTTTTCAGATGCTGGAACTGAGACCCAGAAGGAGGAAGTGGCTTCCTCAGCACACACAACCAGCGAGGGAGGAAGCAGCCAGGTGCCACGGAATAAACATGGACTTTGGCATGGTAAGCCCAGGTTTAGATGGAGGTGGATTTATACCACTTGAGTGGCATTGAGAGAGTCTCTCTAATCCTGTTTATCTACCTGAAAATGAAGGTAGTAACGCCTGCCTCACAAGGATATTTGAGAACCAAATGCAATAACTTTTGAAAGAAAATGGCAATGCAAATGTTAGTTGTTATTATTAGTAGAATGATAGCTCTTTACTCCTGCTTCATTTTCTTAACTCCTCCACCTTGCCCATCCAGAAAAATTCATTGGGAAAACCAGTAGCGAGAATAAATAATGCACAAATTGTCCAGAAGTATAAACCACACAAATCACAATTTGGTATAATTAACTTGTACCAAATATTTTTGCCCTCTACGCTAAAAACATGTGGACAGAACAAATATTGTTTGTTCATTTACTCATTCATTAGCTCATTCTTTTAATAAATATTTATTGAGCACCTACTAGGTACTAGGGACTGCTCTGGACACTGACAACATGACAGTGAATACAATAGATAAAAACCTCTGCTCTCATGGAATTTACATTCTAGTGGGTTATAATCAGCTGAACAAGATAAATAACTAAAATATGGCCGATTAATTCCATGGAAAAATATTTTGACAAGTTAAAGCTCTACAGGGTGACACTGGCATTAAGCTGGCCTTATACTTTTTAATGATAAGGACATGAAGTAAAGAATGGGTTCCAGATGGAGTAAGATGGGGAAATAGCTATGGATGCTGCTCACCCCAGAGTTTCCCAATACACGTAAGTGAGCTGTGTGATAGTCCCTCGATAAAGAAATCTGTTTAACTTATGTGAGTTCAGAATATGGAACTCCAATTGGGAAACACTGCCTAAAGTATTGGTTTAGGATTTCCTGAGTTCTGGCTTTCCCAGGGCAATCCCAATGTCAAAGCATCATCATTTGTCATGCTCCACTCACATACTTAAATCATTTGGACACCTTGGGCAGTATAGTTTTTCATTCCAAAACACTCCCTGAGTGACTAGGCTTTGTTGTAAGTATGAAAGATGACAATACAGACAAGGTTTCTACTTTCATAGAGCTTACACTTTAAAAGGAAAAGATAGGTAATAAACAAGTAATGCATCATTGAGATGGTAAATGCTGTAGGAAAATGGAAGAGAGCGATGTGCTGGTGGGGTGAGGGGCAAGCCTTTTTTGATTGGGTAGTCAGGGAAGTCCTTTCTACTTTCTGAGGAGGTGACATTTGAGCTGAGGTCCGAATGATGAGAAGAAACCAACCATACCCACGTTTCAGGTAGAGTGCTCAAGATAGAGGGAAAAATAAATGTAAAGGCTTTAAGGGAACAATCTTGTCATAGCAATGACACAGCACTTGAGATAGAAGTAAGGGGAGGGGGTCAGGGGAGGAGGCAGGGAGCACAGAGGGCCTTAGAGGCTGTGCTAAGACATGCTGAAGAAGGCCTTCAAATGCCTGCCAATTGCAAAGAGAGGAAATAAATAGTTGACTGCATATAAAGATAAATAATCCGGTTTTTGATAGAAGAATGAATTTTATTTTTCCTATAAGACATTCTACTTGAAAAAATGTTCAAAGCTGCTCATCAAGCAGTCTGTATGAATATGGTAAAACTGTCAGGGTTGTTTAATGTTGTCTAAGGCCTGGGAAATATGAATTCTGTGTGGATATGGCACAGCTTTGTTTTCTGATGTCTGGGATACACAGACCTAGGCTTTCATACACACCCACACAAATTGCACATAGCATGCTTTATTTCATTGGAATCATACTATACATACTGTTCTGAGATTTGTTTTCTTTTAAAAACAATTTATTTTGTAACTATGAACGTCACTGTCTGATCCTAGTTAAGCCTCTGTAAAATACATATGAAGGGTTATTCAAGGATGATGATCACTAGTTTATCTATTGAGCTTATGGAATAAATCCTGCCCTTAGTTTTGTCAAAGCAATCAGCTACTTTCTGAGCTATTAGCCAGAATGTCTTCAGTTCAGGACTGTCCTCTGGGCTTCAGGCTTTTTTTTTTTTTTTTTTTTTGATTTTTAGTCTTACTGTCACTCAGGCTGGTGTGCTGTGGCATGCTCACAGCCACCGCAGCCTCGACCTGCTGGGTTCAGGTGATCCTTCTGTCTCAGCTTTCCAAGTAGATGGAACTACAGGTGTGCCACCACACCCAGTTACTTTTTTGATTTATTGTAGAGATGAGGTCTTGCCAAGTTGCTCATGCTGGTCTCAAACCCCTGGACTTAGGTCATCCTCTTGCCTCCACCTCCTGAAGTGCTGGAATTATAGGCGTGAACCACTGTGCCCAGCACCCTTAGGTTTCTATGTCTAGATTTTGCTTTATTGCCATACTTGGATGTCACATAGTCATCCAAGCCTGTCTGTTTCATAGGTTGGAGGAATGGCCCTCTGTGGTTTTTTGTTTGTTTGTTTGTTTTGTTTCGTTTTGTTTTTGAGTTGGAGTCTCACTCTGTCGCCCAGACTGGAGTGCAGTGGCCACTCCCGGCCACCGCAGCCTCGACCTGCTGGGCTCTGGCGATCCTTCTGCCTCAGCCTTCCGAGTAGCCGGAATTACAGGCACGTGCTACCACGCCCGGCTGATTTTTTTTGGATTTATGGTAGAGATGAGGTCTCGCCAAGTTGCCCAGGCGGGTCTCGAACCCGCAGGCTCAGGCAATCCACTCACCTCAGCCTCCCAAAGCATGGGATTACAGGCTGAGCCACTGAGCCCGGCTCCATCTGTGGTTCTCATATTCTTTCTTGTGGTACAGACCCTGCCCTATTAGGCATAATGATTGGTTCAAAAAATGGGTTTGTGAACCCAGGCAGAACAATCAGAATCCTTCCTTGAGATTATGCTAAAACTGGAGCTTGGAGAGAGAGATTCTTTTCTCTACCAGTGGGTGAGCTGAAAGAATTAGTCCAACAGGCCCTCTGTTCCCTCCTGTGTGAAGAAAGTCTGTTTGCTCTTGGAGAGAACAACAGACACCGAGAATCAAAGTTTTAAATAAGAGAGAGAGAGAGAGAGAGAGGGAGTTCTGCCAACCTGAGGGCTCTTGGATCTAGTCATCCCTAAGGTCCCATGCCTACCTTTTTTTTGGTTTGCTAAATCTCCCCTTTATCCTTGAACTTGTTTAAATTGGGTTTCTGTCACTTGGAAACAAAAGATTCTCAACTAATACAATATCCAGTGCTGAATTCAGATGGGGGAAGGAAACTTGAAACCCCCATAGTCTGCAACTCAGGCCATCCTATTAAAACATTTTACATACAATCCAAGTAAAAGCAGATTGTTTATTTTTTAACTTTTTTTTTTGAGTCAGAGTCACTCTGTCACCCAAGCTGGAGCACAGTGGCACACTCACGGCCACCGCAGCCTCAACCTGCTGGGCTCAGGTGATCCTTCTGCCTCAGCCTTCCAAGTAGCTGGAACTACAGGCATGTGCCACCACGCCTGGCTAATTTTTTGATTTATTGTAGAAACAAGGTCCGCCAGGTTGCTCAGGGTGGTCTCAAACCCCTGAGCTCAGGCAAGCCTCTTACCTCTGCCTCCCAAAGTGCTGGGATTACAGGGATCAGCCACTGCAACTGGCTATTTTTTAATTTTTTTTTTTTTTTTTAGTTGGAGTCTCACTCTATCGCCCAGGCTGGAGTACAGTGGCACACTCACAGCCATGACCTGCTGGGCTCAGATAAACCTTCCACCTCAGCCTTCCAAGTAGCTGGAATTAAAGGCACATACCACCAAGCCCAGCTAATTTTTTTATTTATTGTAGGGATCTCTCCAAGTTGCCCAGGCTGGTCTCAAACCCATGGGCTCAGGCAATCTTCTCACCTCAGCCTCCCGAAATGCTGGGATTATAGGCGTGAGCCACCACACTCGGCCAGCAGATTATTATTGTAACCATAGTTTCAAGACAAATTCCACAGTCTTGCTGCCTGCACCCCTTCCATATAGGAATTCTGGAGTTGCTACTGGCTGAGTTCGTCCTGCTACCCCCAACCTGCTTTTCATCTTTTATTCTTTCTTTTGGTGAATGCAGGTACTACCCACTCAATCACTGAAACTAGAGATCTGGGAGCATCCTAATGTCTTTCTTCTCCCATACTGCTCTGACAACCAATAATTACCACAGGCTGCCAAATTTACTTCCTGAATCCGGGCACGGTGGCTGAAGTCTGTAATCCCAGCACTTTCGGAGGCCGAGGCAAGAGGATTGCCTGAGCCCACGGGTTTGAGATGAACCTGGGCAACATGGTGAGACCTCGTCTCTACAATAAATCAGAAAATTAGCCAGGCATGGTGGCACATGCCTGTAGTTCCAGCTACTTGGAAGGCTGAGGTGGAAGAATCAGCCCAGCAGTTAGAGGCTGCGATGGCTGTGAGCGTGCCACTGTACTCCAGCCTGGGCAACAGATTGAGACTCTGACTCAAAAAAAAAAAAATTTACTTCCTGAACTTGTCTTGAATCTGTTTTCTCCTCTTCATCCTCAGGACCCCTACCTTTAAACAACTCTCCTCAGGTTGTGTGTGGTGGTGCACCCCTGTAATCTCAGTGCTTTGGGAGACAAGGTGGGGGGATCACTTCAGCCCAGGAGTTCAAGACTAGTCTGGGCAATATAGAAAGACCTTGTCTCTGCAAAAAAAATTTTTAAAAAATTAGCCAGGCATGGTGCGCCTGTAGTCCCAGCTTCTTGGGAGGCTGAAGCAGAAGGATCGCCTGAGCACGAGAGGTTGAGGCAACGGTGAGCCATGGATCATGCCACTGCACTCCAGCCTGGGTTACAGAGTGAGACACCGACTCAAAAATAAAATAAAATAAAAATAAATATCTCTCCTCTAAGTTATCTCACCAGTTTCCTAACTGATCTCCTTGTCTCCATTTTGTTCCCTATCCACCCCCAGGTCTATCTCCCATTTGAGATCTCTCTGAAAATGAATCTAACCATCTAATGGTCCTGCCATAACTCATAAATGGCTTCCCATTATCCCTCGATAGAACCCTACATGCTAGACCTGTCCAGCTCTCCGTCCTCACCTTTCAACCTCTACCTTCTCATCACGCACCATCCTCCTGGTGACTCTGTGGGTCAGTGTTCCCTCCTCACTACTTCCACAACACTCCTGCCTTTTCTCATTATTCTAAAATGGTCTGTTTATATATCTTTCTTACCAGTTACACAAGAAGCAGCAGGGGAATAACTATTTGGAGCACATTTATGTATTAAACTATGAAATACAGAATTCTTTTTTTTTTCTTAGTCGGGGTCTCACTCTGTTACCAAGTTGGAGTGCAGTGGCACAATCACAGCTCACCCCAGCCTCGACCTCTTGGGCTCAGCCAATCCTTCTCCTGAGTAGCTGGGGCTACAGGTGCACGCCACCATACCCAGCTGTTTTTTTTTTTTTTTTTTTTTTAATAGAGCTAAGGTCTCCCTATGTTGCCTAGGCTAGTCTCAAACTCCTGGGCTCAAGCAATCCTCCCATCTCTGCCTCCCCCAACAAAGGGCTGGGATTGCAAGTGTGAGCCACCATGCCTGGCCACAAAAACTGAATTCTTTTCCAGTGTAGTATATAAACTGGATTATGCTTTTTTTTTTTTTTTTTTTCCATCTGCACTTAGGCATTAGGCTGGAGAGATTTAGAACTGAAATGAGCAAAGAACGCCATCATTGTTATCACTTAGCTGAGAACAGAGTGCCTTTTTTCACAAACAAATTCTATTCAAAGACCAAAATATTTTATTAAGTAAATTCTTACAGACTACTTTTCCATTTGCAAATCAGTTATTTCCTTTATCTAACTCTAGTTCAAAGTCTACTTTGAACTGGTCAATGTCTAGTTATTCCCTCTATCCTTGAATTTTTCAAAATTGCGATTTTGTCCCTTGCAACCAAAAGCATCTCAACGAATATAACAGAATAAGATGTCCCAATGCTGAATTCAGGATGGGGGTATTTTGTTCCTGAAAACTATTGCAAACAGTTTTTAGATTTAGGGGAGGAGTCGGCTAAGACAGGTTTTACTTTTTCCTTCTAATGAAGCACTGGGGAATGCCACAGGGTTCATTTGTGGAAGAAATGTGTGCCTGGGGTAACAGAAGAAGTGCAAATGGTGATGGTGATTCTTTTTTTTTTGAGTCGGAGTCTCACTCTGTCGCCCAGACCGGAGTGCAGTGGCACGCTCCCAGCCACCGCAGCCTCGACCTGCTGGTCTCTGGCGATCCTTCCGCCTCAGCCTTCCAAGTAGCGGGAACTACAGGCGCGCGCTACCACGCCCCGTTAATTTTTTTTTTTTTTTTTTTTTTTTTGAGTTGGAGTCTCACTGTCTCCCAGACTGGAGTGCAGTGGCCGCTCCCGGCCACTGCAGCCTCGATCTGCTGGGCTCCAGCGATCCTTCCGCCTCAGCCTTCCGAGTAGCTGGAACTACAGGCACGCGCTACCACGCCCGGCTGATTTTTTGATTTATTGTAGAGATGAGGTCTCGCCAAGTTGCCCAGGCGGGTCTCAAACCCGCGGGCTCAGGCAATCCACTCACCTCAGCCTCCCAAGGCACGGGATTACAGGCTGAGCCACCGAGCCCGGCTTTAATTTTTGATTTATTGTAGAGATGAGATCTCGCCAAGTTGCCCAGGCGGGTCTCGAACCCACGGGCTCGTGCAATCCACTCACCTCAGCCTCCCAAAGCACGGGATTACAGACTGAGCTACCCAGACGGGCTGGTGATTCCAACTTGCATGTAAATCACCTCTACAGACACATCCGCAGAGTCTCCTCCCATTACACTTGTAGCTTTCTGGTGAGTTGCTGGAGAGGGAAGAAATTAGGAGCAGATTGAAGAAGGGCCTGATTCAACCTGGGATCCAGGTTTTATGGGGCCATCTTTGAGAAAAAGAATATATACAGTAATTGCAAATACCAAACTGAGTATTCATCTAGAATGAGAAAAAAATAATCACAACACATGAATAGAGTTATGGAACTCTATATCTCTTTCTTTTGAAATTTCTTTAGGCAAGGTTTGTCAGAAAAGCTTATATAGGAATGCTCCCTGATTGCAACCTAACTTCCCCCTCAACCTAGAATTTTTCAGCAACTTTTAGCGCCACAGGGGCCTTTGAAAGTAAGGGAGGAGCCTTGAAGCTTAAGCTTCATTAGTTTCCTGGTAAAGCTACTCTGGACTCAGGCCAACAGAATGAAGGACACAGCCATTTGGGGATACTGGCCCCTGGTTCATGTTCTGTGTTAGGAATTGGCAACAAATGTCCAGGGCTGTCCTCAGAACCAAGGCCAAGACATGCCCTGGAATTGGGAGGGTAAATAAGATTAGTGAGTGAGGCAAGGCTTGAAATAGCTCTGCAGCTCCCACCTCCTAACAAGTGGTTACCTTTCTTCACTTCCTAGTAGAATTATCCTTATTTTATGATCCTGGGTTTGATGTGAAGGTAACTCTGACAATAAGTAAGCAAGCTGTTGCATGGTATGGTAATTTGGGGCTAAGGAAGAAGGACAAGGGTGTTATAGAAGCCTCAGTGGCTCATACCTGGGCCATGAATACCAGGTTGTTTTTTGAGTTGCTTGATTAAAATGACCAGAATCATCTCATAGCTTGTAGGTTAATAGCCAGCATGTGACTTTAGAGGGAAGGAAATAAGTTTTTTGTGTGTGTACCCCTTCTATGCTTATGCACAGTACTTGGCACTTTATGTATCTTTTCTCATGGAATCCTCACAGTCCTGCCAAGTAGGTAGTAAGCCAAGGTTCAGATACGTAAAATACCTCTCCCCAAAATACCTCTCTTCACTAGGCACTTGATATGAAGTCTTGTCAGTTAAATGGCTCCTCTTCTTGGTGGAAACACAACATTAACCAGAAGCACTGGGAGGAAGACAGAGTTGAGTTCAGTTCTACAAACATTAATTGGGCCTTTACTTTGAGCCAGGCCTCATGCTACATAGCTAAGTATGTATAGCGAATTCATACTCAGACAAATGAGACACACTCCCTGCCTCACAGAGCTCATAGTCTGGAAAAAGAAATAGATAAGTTACTGCATAATTTCACTATCATGTGGCAATAAATGTTTTCCCAACTCTTCTACAAAGTAGACCTAAAAGCAAAAGAAGATAAATACATGTCCTCTATGGACTTTCTGCAATTGTGACATTTCTTTTACAATCTAATATTTTAGCAAAAAAAAAAAAAAAAATTGTACTCTTTTTATTTATTTATTTATTTATATGTTTATTTATTTATTTGAGTCAGGGGCTCATTCTGTTGCCCAGTCTGGAGTGCAGTGGCTTGATTATGGCTCACCCCAGCCTCAACTTCCTAGGCTCAAGTGATCCTTCCACCTCAGCCTCCT
>CAUYQG010064700.1:0-58265 GCA_963574415.1 Tarsius wallacei | reverse complement strand
GGCCACCGCAGCCTCGACCTGCTGGGCTCCGGCGATCCTTCCGCCTCAGCCTTCCAAGTAGCTGGAACTACAGGCACGCGCTACCACGCCCGGCTAATTTTTTGATTTATTGTAGAGATGAGGTCTCGCTTGCTCAGGTGGGTCTCAAACCCGCGGGCTCAGGCAATCCACTCACCTCAGCCTCCCAAAGGCGTGGGATTACAGGCTGAACCACCGAGCCCGGCTGAGGATTTTTTTTTTTTTTGAGTCGAGGTCTCACTCTGTGGCTGGAGTGCAGTGGCATGATCACGGCTCCTGGACTCAGGCCATCCTTCTACCTCAGCCTCCCGACTGCCTGGGACTACAGATGAGTGCCAACACACCCAGCTAATTTTTGATTTTTTGTAGAAATGAGGTTTTACTATGTTGCCTAGGCTGGCATCATGAGGATTAAATGAGTTTCTACATATGGACATTTAGAACTGTGACCCTTAACAATTTCTTAATAAATAATTCCTATTATTACTATAGCTCATATATATTTCTAGTTAATCAATGTCTTTTTTTTTTTTTGAGTTGAAGTCTCTTTCTGTCACCCAGGCTGGAGTGCAGTGGCACACTCACGGCCACCCCAGTGTCAACCTGCTGGTCTCTGGTGATCCTTCCACCTCAGTCTTCCAAGTAGCTGGAACTACAGGCACATGCTACCACGCCCAATTAATTTTCGATTTATTGTAGAGACAAGGTCTCACCAAGTTGCCTGGGCTGGCCTCAAACCCGCAGGCTCGGGCAATCCACTCGCCTCAGCCTCCCAAAGTGCTGGGATTATATGCTGAGCCACCGAGCCTGGCCACCAATGTCTTTTAGAAACATCTTTATTATAATTATAATACACGTTCAGTATGAAACATTCAAACAATTCAGAAAACTGTAAAAAAAAAAATAAAATAGTAAAATT
Organism: Tarsius wallacei; assembly: GCA_963574415.1. Classification (NCBI taxonomy): domain Eukaryota; kingdom Metazoa; phylum Chordata; class Mammalia; order Primates; family Tarsiidae; genus Tarsius; species Tarsius wallacei. Next base: position 57,328 of record CAUYQG010064700.1, on the reverse strand, counting down.
CTCCTTCAGAAGAAATCTCTGTGGACACCTTGAACATCCTTCCAGAAAGTTCCTGTGTCTGCACCCATGTGGAACCTTCCAGATGGTTCCTGAGTCCACAACACAGGACACTGTGGATGATGCCTGAGGACCCTTGGACTTCTCACAGACACTTGTCATAGGACTTGCTTCCTGTGTCTGTGAAAACAGACTCGGTGGACCATTTTGTGAGAGGAAGAGGAGTAACAGGGCTTGACCTGTGGTCCTCAGCCAAGGGTGATTTTACCCCCAGGTGACATGTGGCAAGGCCTGAAGACATTTTGGTTGTCACTACTGGAGGAGGATGGTGCCCTTGGCATCCAGTAGGTAGAGGCCAGTGATGCTGTTGAACATCCCACAGTGCCCAGGACAGCCCCCACATGGCCACGAAGTATCCAGTCCAGAAAGTCAATAGTGCGGAGACCGGAAAACCCTGCCTCGGGTGGTTTCATTTCTAGGAGATAATATAGACCCAGTGGTGCCAAAAACACATTTTAAGCGATGTTATCTATGTATGACTTTTGAAAGTTGAATTGAATGACAGTAGCAATGTGTAGTGTGACGATCACTCAAAAGATGGCATTCATCAAATGAATGCTGGCGTCACCAGGCGACAGGCAGGACCATCAAAGAAAATGGCAAAACAATTGTTGTTTGAGGAGCACAAGACCATTTTGAAGTGCTATCGGAAGTCCAAGAATGTTGCAGAAGGACAATGACAATGGAGGTGTGAGTACGGAACAGAACCTCCACATGCCTGACAACTGCACGCATTTGTGATGAGTTTGAGACACCTGGTCCTGTGTGTGATGCGCACCAGGGAAGACCCGGAGGCCTTGCACAGCAACAAGTCCTGCAGTTGTTTACGGTCCTCGGAAGTGTCTGGACCTCTTGTGATTGCAGAAGTCACACATGCCTTGTATTCATCTTTTGTTATTGGTCTATATTGAGAATTACAATTTTAATAGTTTTTTCCTTTCTTACAATGTGTATACACATCTCTGTATTCTAACTAGGAGAGTCTGTCTGCTGTTATACCTGGGATGTGTGTACCTGTGGTTTAACTTTTAGAATATTTTTGGTTTTCAAATAATGCCTGCCTCACGGCACCCCCACTACCCCAGCTCCTCCAGGGGTCTTGTGGGTCCATCCAAGTCCCAGCAACTAAAGCGGTCACACCTGGTGCAGCAGGTGGGGAAGGGAGGCAGCCTCCGGGTCAGCCTCTGGGTTGGCCACGAACTCCTACAGGCTGCAGCTGTTGTGACAGCCAAGGCTCAGCTGACCGGCCCACCTGATGAAGAGGGAGGGAGAGAAGAGGGCATGGGCAACTTTGCTTTTTCACAAGTCAACAATCTCTTTCTTCACCACCATTTCCTGTGATGATTAGAAAGGTAATGTTGATTTCAAATTAGCCATTCGTTTTTTTAATGAAAAGAACTTTCTTTTACCCTGATGATGGCCGTAATACAGGCTTGTTGATAAACATTCAAATGAAATGGAGACATTTTGCTGTGGTGAGAATTTCTGCTGTGGAGAGAATTTCTGCTGTGGAGTCTTTTTAAGAGATCTGTGGCCCAGGGCCAGGTGGCTCACACCTGTAGTCCCAGAGCTTTGGGAGACCAAGGCAGGAGGATCACTTGAGCCCAGGAGTTTGAGACCAGCCTAGGTAACAGAGCAAGACCCTCATCTCTACAAAATAAAAAACAGTTTTTAATTAGTCGAGTGTTTTGGCACACACATCTGTAGCTGCAGCTACTTGGAAGACTGAGGTGGAAGGATAACTTGAGCCCAGGAGTTCAAGGATGCAGTGAGCTTCAGCTTGGGTGACAGAGCAAAACTTTGTCTCAGAAATGAAAAAACGGAAACGAAAAAAAAAAAGTTCTGCTGGAGCATTGAGAAGCCCACCTCTCAGCGTGCCCTGGAGGCAGGAGAAGCTAGCCTGGATATAGTCCCTGTCAGTCATCCTGGGCACAGAGGAGGAAGGGGGTGGCCCCAAGGTGGAACAGCATACTGAGAGGGTTGGAACAGACTGCTTTTTGTCTACCTGTCTTCTAGGGCAGGGCAGGGCCCCCTCCTGTTCTTTAAAATAGTTAAAGGGGAAAGACTTTGCTAGCCAAGGGCTGGGAAAGCTGTGCAGGGGAATATCTGATGATTTCTAAATGTTATCTCAAAAAGAAAAGAAAGTGGCTTTGTTGAGAAACGGCCCGGGGTGTCTGCTCCGGGAGTGGAACCTTCCACTCCTGGATCCAGAATAAGACACCATTGATGCATTCAGGTCCTGTCAAGGAGAAAGGCGTCCCATGACCTTTGACCAGAAAGTCCCCTGGGACACATGGAATCAAGCTATACTTGCCTGTTTGTCCGTGGCCAGCAAGTTTCCATGGAGACAAATAGAGAACCTGGACGCAGTGGTCACGTGGCCTCCATGATGAGGATGCAGCTGAGTGTACTCGAACGTTGTCTACAATGGATATTTCACTAAAGCGACAGCAGGCAGCAGCCACAGAATTCAATCTTTTTGACACTTACCTGGGATGGTTTCCTGGAGTGGAATTGCTGGGTCCGAGGTGTCAGAGCTTCAAAGGCAAGCTTCAGAGAAGGCAGAGACATTTGGGGTGCGGTGGGGATGGGGTGAGGGCAGAAGGGAGCATTTTATTTTATTATTATTTATTATCTATTTATTTATTTTGAGTCGGGGTCTCACTCTGTTGCCCAGGCTGGTGTGTGGTGGGGGTGGGGTGAGGAGAGAGGGGAGCATTTTATTATTTTATTTTTATTGATTTGTTTATTGATTTGTTTGTTTATTTGAGTTGGGGTCTCACTCTGTTGCCCAGGCTGGAGTGCAGTGGCGTGATCACAGCTCACTGCAGCCTCGACCTCCTGGGCTCAGGTGATCCTCCCTATTCAGCCTCCCACGTAGCCGGGACTACAGGTGTATGCCACCACGCCCAGCTAATTTTCTGATTTTTTTTTTTTTTTGTAGAGATGAGGACTCACTATGTTGTCCAGGCTGATCTCACTCTCTGGGACTCAAGCCCTCTGGATGGGAGCGTTCTAAAAAAATAAATCCTGGAAGAAGACTTGATCCCAGGACCCGATCTCATGACCAAGGCTTGCCTCACACTGGAAGCCTGCAGCTGCTGCAAGGGAGGTGGGGCTGTCAGCCGGGCCAGCCTGATGGCAGGAGCCGCCCCCTCCTCCCTCTGGCAGGACCCAGGTCATTTCTCAGGCCCAGGACACAGCGCCCTCTCACACCACGATGTTTGCAGGCCATGGACACCTTGCCCCGCCTGCCCCAGGCCTCCAGGGAGTCAGAGGAAGTTGCTGACTTGTCCCCTGGGGGAATAATTGTCTTAGTTTTAAGGTGGCCTGTGGCGGCTTCGTCAGCAGATTCAGGGCTTTGGGCTGAGTAATCCTTTGGCGTCTGCCCCAGCAGCTGGTGATCACAGATCGGGGACTGCTCCCCCCAGCCCTGGGTCTGTGGGGCTCTGGTGTCCTGTCCCCTGCATTGCTCTTGGCTCTGGACAACCTGACCTGCCAAAACCTGGAGGGCCAGGCCCAGAGAGGCTTTCGGTGGCCCCATGTGACAATAACGTCAAAATAGTAAGATCAGGGTCAAGCACCACAGGTGTCTTTTATTTAGATGGGGCTGGGGCTTTTGTGTGTTTAGGTTTTTTCTTGTTTTTGTCATTCTGAGTCATACACATCCCCTATACAATCTAGGAAAATGTGGACAGGTTGGAACTCAGACTTCCTCTAAGTGCCTTGGGAGCCTCAGACCCGGCTAACCTGACAAGCTAACTAACCTTGTTCCCTGGAACCTTCCATCTGGACGCAGGAGAGAAAGTTGACCCAGAGTGAGGTTCAACATAAGGATAAGATCTTGGCCCTGGACAAGATCGCTCTAGAAGAAGCAGCGAACAGATGGGCTGGGAAGTCAGGGAAGGCAGCCGGGAGGAGGTAAGCCCAGAACAGGCCTTGAAGGATGGAAAAGGACCAGACGGATAAAGCTAGGGAGGCCAGACCCGCAGGCTCAGCTCCTTCTCCTGGGCCCACGACCTCCTCAGAGAGAAGGAAATCTCTCCACACCGCCCCTCTGCCTGCCCAGCCTCCTCCCCTCACCCACACAGAGTCACTTCCTTTCATCCCACACAACCCACGAGAGGACACCATCCTCCCTACCTACCCATCCTACCCATTTTAGAGAGGGTGCAACAGAAAGCAGCTGGTGGAGTAATGTGCCCCAGTCACACGACCACAAAGCCGATCTGCGAGGAGGATGCTGGCCCCGGGGCTCCCCAACTCCTTCCAGGGACCCCTCTGCAGGCCAGAGTAGCTCCTTCTGTGTGCCCCGGCAACCAGACCCTTAGATCTGCTCAGGTGTATACCCGAGATGCAGGGGTGGGCAGGGTTCAAGTCTCACCTGCCTTCCCCTTGACCCTCTCACCCCCAGGCTCTTTCTCCTCTGTCTCCCCTTTTTGTTGTTGTTGTTGGAGTCTCACTCTGTCGCCCAGGTTGGAGTGCAGTGGCATGCTGCTCATGGCCACTGCAGCCTCGACCTGCTGGGCTCATGAGATCCTTCCACCTCAGCCTTTCAAGTAGCGGGGACTACAGGTACATGCCACCACACCCAGCTAACTTTTTCATTTATTGTAGAGACAAGGTTTCGCCATGTTGCGCAGGCTGGTCTCAAACCCACGGACTCTGGCAATCCTCTCACCTTGGCCTCCCAAAGTACTGGGATTACAGGCGTGAGCCACAGTGCCTGGCCGCTATCTCCCATTTTAAAAGAAACTCCTCTTTCCCTAAAGTATTTTTCTGTAAATATTTGCCTTGGCTGGGCAGGGTGACTCACGCCTGTCATTCTAACAATTGGGGAGGCTGGAGGATTGCTTTGAGCCCAGGAGTTCAAAACCAGCCTGGGCAACATAGCAAGACCTCATCTCTACAAAAAAATTTTTTTAATTTGCTGGGCGTGGTGGAGTGCACCTGTGGCCCCAGCTACTGGGGAGGCTGAGGTGGGAGGATCGCTTGAGCCTGGGGGGTTGAGGCTGTGGTAAGCTGTGATCGTGCTGCTGTGCTCCAGCCTGGGCAACAGAGTGAGACCCTGCCTCAAAAAAAAAAATGCCTTGATTGGGGAGAAAAACCTTGCCTTGACATTGCCTCGTCTCCCTCAGCCCTGTCTCCATACCCAAAGCAAGGTCTCTACTTCCGACTCCTCCCTCCCCAGCCTGTGGGCTCTCCACTATGTCCAGCCTCTTTTTTTTCTTTTTTAAATTTTAGATTGGGGAGTATACGTGCAGAGGCTTGGCTTCTGTTGAACCCATCACACAAATAGTGGACGTGGAACCCAATGAACAGGTTTTCAACCCTTTCCCCACTTCCTTCTCCAGGTGCCCATCATTGGTGGGCTGGATAAAGAAAATGTGATAGACCAGGCATTGTGGCTCACGTCTGTAATCCTAGCACTTTGGCAAGCTGTAGCAGGAGGATCGCTTGAGGTCAGGAGTTTGAGACCAGCCTGGGCAACAAAGGAAGACTTCATCTCTACCAAAGATTTAAAAAAAGAATAAAGAAAATGTGGTGTATATATATATGGAATATTACACAATATATATGTGGAATATTATACAACCATGAAAAAGCATGAAATCTTTTGCAGCTTCCTTCTGAATAGCTCCCCAAGGGCACCAGCTCTGCCTGCTGTTGATACCAGAGAAGGCTGTTTGGCTCATGCATTGCCTTCCTGGAGCGTGTCCTGGTGCCAAGCAGGTGTTTGGGGTTCAGATGCAGTTTGAAAGGCTCCTCTCCATTCCCAGCTGCTCACCACTCAGTAGCTGTGTGGCTGATGCAAATGACTTCACCTCTCTGATTCAGTTTCCTTATCTGTGAGCAAGGTTAATAAGGGCGATGGCCCATGCACAGGGTTGCTGTGAAGTTTGAATATGATATTGAAAGCATTTGTGGAAGGACTCTTTCCGTTTGCCTTCTTGGTGACCCCGTGGGACACGTGTCATGGTGATGCCACCATCCTTGAATCCTCCCAGGACACTTTGACACCATCCTGAGCTTCCCTCTGAGTGGCTGACACCCCTTGGTCATCAGCTTGTCCTCAGCTCAGCCTCCAGGGTCCAAGACCCTTGGGCTCAGCCTTAAGCACTTTCGCCCCTGCATGAGTTTGCTCCAGGGGACCCCCTAATCCCAGGGTCTTGGGTACCACCTCTGGGCAGATAAATTGGGGACCAGCTGGCTTGGGCGCGCGGAGCTGGGCTCCATAGTGGAACTTGGGGGGGGTCTGTGGGGAGCCCCTAGGGGCAGAGGTGCAGGCAGGGGTCTGATGTGGTCGTGGAAGTGTGACTGTGTGTGAATCGCCCAAGGGGGTGCAACAGTCTGCTGTGGCCGAGCCCTGGTGCACCGAGGTGGTAAGTCAAGGCACAGAGCTGTGTTCTGGAAGTACTGGGAGAGATGAGCTTCCGGGGAAGGAGGGTGTGGCCAGTCAGGTTCGGGGGCGGGTGCCCTTGGCTGGGGTACTTAGGTGGAGCTGGAGACCTCTTCAGGGGAGATTCTCAGGGGGTTTCTTTGCAGAGAAGGCAGGGAGGGATGAGGACACTGCAGAGGAGGGCAAGTGAGAGGGCCCAGCCCGGTGGCCTCGATCTTCTGAGGCTCCAGAAAGCGGATTACCCGGCAAAGCCCCTAGAGCTGACTTCCCAAATCCCCAATAGTGCTTCCCTGTCACAGTGAGGGTTAACCCCACTTACATAAGGGCCAGGCCCCACCCCTGGCCCCTTAACTCCATGATCCTTCCAGAAGCTTCCCCTGCCCCCTTCTCCTCCTCGGGCTCTAAGGTTGGGCCAACCCTGCCCCAGTCAGCCCCAGAGGTGGGCTCAGTTGGCTGAGGGTGGGGGGTCCATGGGGCAGCAGGTGAGATGGGGGCAGAGGAGCAGGTGGGGAACAGCTACTTTCTGAGTGTCCCCCATGATCTTGTGACCCTGAAGGGTAACCGCCCATCCCTGATGATACTCTTACTGAGTACCAGGCTCTGAAACACATTTCCTGAATATGTTTGGTTTCCCCAAGGACACCACAAGACAGGTGCTTTTTGTCATCCCTTTCTACAGAGGAAGAAACTGAAGTTCAGACAGGTCAAGACATTTGCTCAGGGACCTGTGTCTGGTCAGTGACAGAGAAGGGATCTGATTTGTCTCTGCTTTCTCCACTCTCGCCAGTAGGGCCTGGGACTCGTCTAAGGAGACACAGACTCTCCTCTCCTCCCCAAAGAGCCACCCGTGGGCCCAAGCTGGGAGGACTGGGCCTGGGGACAGGGGAGGGAACCTGTCGGGGAGAAAAGGAAGGGACCGAGAGCCTCAGCCAGGTTCAGGGTGGCTGTGTCCCCTCCCCTCCTCCTGTCATGCAGCTCCAGCTCCCAGGTAGGTGAGAAAAGCACCTGCCACCCCCAGACCTGAAGGAGACCCTCCAGGCGGGCTTCAGGCCAGCCTCAAATCCTCCACTGGACTTGTCGGAGAGCCTCCTCTGTGCGGGGCCTCTGGGGACTGCAAGCCTTCCAGGGGAGGCAGATCCTCAGTCGTGAGCCTCAAGCAGTCCCTCTTTGAGGGACTGGGGTGAGATCCACTGGGTTGGAGAGCTGGGTCTACCTAGGACCCAGGGGGAGCCACATGTAAGGACCCACCCAGCACAGGGATCCACAGGCACTGGCCTCACACTCTTGCCGCAGACCCGCACCAAACAACTCAAAAAGATTAAGGCCCTTGGGGGAAGTGGGAGTCCCCACCTCCCTCCGAGATTTGGCATGGACAAGGCAACAGCCTGAAGGGCCCTGGGGACACTGGGCTGCCCAGAACGGGTGTGGGGGCAGCAGGACCGACCGGCTCCGGGGGCACCTTGGTAACGCCACAGGTATGGCCGGTTGATCCCCTGTGGAGACAGTAAAGATTAAGAGGATCATAAATTGCGTCCTGCGGCCGCCCCAGGAGAAATCTCCTCAAGCCAGAGCCGCCGCTGTGAGGGGCTTCAGGAACTTGAAGCAGTGCCTGAGTTCAGACAGAGTTCAGGCAAGGTGGCAGGGAGGCAGGAAGGAGAGGCAGAGACACACGGAGAGAGACAGACGGGGGAGGGATACAAAGACGCTGGGAGACTGCTGGGGAGAGGGAGAAGTCGAGATCGTAGAGAGATTGGGACACCCACACAGAGACAGAGGCACAGAGACTGAGGCAGAGGCGGCTGGCTCAGCAACCCAGGAGGCCTCCCAGGAGGTGGCAGGCGGGCACAGCCCAGGACCTGGCCACAGCACCCATGAGCTCCACTGTGGCTGCTGCTGCACCTGCTGTGGGGGCAGCCTCCCGGAAGGAGTCTCCAGGCAGGTGGGGCCTCGGGGAGGACCCAACAGGTATGGCTTTTCCTGGAGGTAGGGCTGGGGGTCCTGGGGGGGAGGAGGCAGAGGCTTGCAGGGACTGTGCAAGGAGCCAGAGCCACTCAGCCCCTGCCCCAGGGGCTGTAGGCAAGAGGGGAGGGAACCTGCTGGCAAACCCAGAATCCCAGAAACGCGGGCACCAGCAGAGCCAGGATGGGGCAGGAAGGAACAGAGGCCCCCTTTGGGCTTGTCGCCAGAAAGGCAATGTCTTTGTGGGACGATGGAGCCTGAAGCCACCTCCAGAGAAGGTTGGGAGTTGGGGAAGTGCAGGCAGGAATGAAAACTGGCCACTGGGTGTGTGTGTGCAGGGGTGGGGTGGGGGGGGGTTGGTGCACAAGCTGGGGGACCATGTCATGTGGGATGCTTGCTTGCCAGATGGTGTGTTTATGTGGGAGGGTGGGGCCGTCTGAAGGCTGGAGGGGAGTGTGAACCCTGCCCCCATCCCAGGTGTGGGCCCCTCACTCCAGTGCCGCGTCTGCGGCGACAGTAGCAGCGGGAAGCACTATGGCATCTATGCCTGCAATGGCTGCAGCGGCTTCTTCAAGAGGAGCGTGAGGCGGAGGCTCATCTACAGGTGACAGAGGCCACCCTGCTGGGTTCCTGTGCCCCAGGGAGTGGGCCTGTGAGGGGTGGGAGCTGTTCAGGGCAGAAGGGGCTCCAGCAAAAGGGGCCACACCCACGGCCCAGGGCCTGGGCGGGACACCGAGCCCAGGGCTCCTCCTCGCCTGCAGGTGCCAGGTGGGCTCGGGCATGTGCCCAGTGGACAAGGCCCATCGCAACCAGTGCCAGGCCTGCCGACTGAAGAAGTGCCTGCAGGCGGGCATGAACCAGGACGGTGAGTGGGGGTGGGGCTGCTTGGAGGAGGTGATGGAGGAGATGGCACTGGGACTGTGGTGTCCTGACCCTCCTGCCTCCCCAGCTGTGCAGAATGAGCGCCAGCCCCGAAGCACAGCCCAGGTTCGCCTGGACAGTGTGGAGCACGATGCTGAGCCCCGGCCTGAGCCCCTGGTGGCTCCCCTGGCCCCGGTGGGGTCCAGCCCACGAGGCCCCACGCCCATGTCTGCAGCCAGAGCCCTGGGCCACCACTTCATGGCCAGCCTCATCACAGCTGAAACCTGTGCTAAGCTGGAGCCGGAGGATGGTGAGTGAGAGGGGGCCGTGGGCCAGGCTGGGGAACCTCAGTTCCTGGGTCACAGTTGGGCCTTGATCCTCACACCCGAGCCCTCCCTGCGGCCTCCACGGAGCTGACACTGAGATCACAACCTCCTCCGACAGCTGATGAGAACATCGATGTCACTGGCAATGACCCTGAGTTTTCCCCATCTCCGTACTCCTCTTCCTCCCCCTGCGGCCTGGACAGCATCCACGAGACGTCGGCGCGCCTGCTGTTCATGGCCGTCAAGTGGGCCAAGAACCTGCCTGTGTTCTCCAGCCTGCCCTTCCGGGATCAGGTACCGTCAGGGCCGGCCATGGGGGGAGTTGGGCTGGGCTGGCGTCAGGCGGTCCCGAGAGTCAGCCAGATAGGAGCACCGTGCCAGTGTGAATGGAGGTCCCACAGCTCGGATGGTGATGGCTGGGGACACGGTGACGGTTGGGGGTTCATGCTCAGTGGATGATGGCAGGGGTCATCATTACCTAGGAACTGATGATGGCCAGGGACTGCCCCCCTCCAGGCACTGGGGACTTGAAGGCAGGGCCTATGGCTCCTTGGGTCTTCCTGCCTCCTAGAAGACCCTCAGGCCCCGTGTACATTCTGCAGGTGACGAGCAACCTGCACCCCCGAACACGCATGGCTGACTTTAGACCCCTTGGAGCTCGCATGCCTGTGACTCCAGGATTTGTGTTTCAGCCCAGCCTCTTGGCCACTGGACGCCCCTCTGGACTTCTAATGGGCAAACAGATCCCTCATGAAAACCAAGAGAGGCCTATGGGGGTCTCAGCCCCTTGGCCAGCCTGTGTGTTTCGACAGAGCAGCTCAAAAGAGTCAGGCCAAGTCTCTGAAGCATACCCATGGGGCGTGTCCCTGGGCCTGCCCAGCTTCCCAGGGCCCTGGGCTTTCCCACGTGTCCAGTTGCAGCTCTGATGGAACACGGAGAGTATGGGAGGGTGGGCAGCAGGGCCAGATGGGGCCAAATCCCAGAGCCCTGGACCCCTGGCTGATGTCAGGCAGAGTTTAGGAGAACATTCCCGGTCCCTGAGACAGCCCTTCCATTCCTGGGGGGCCTGAGCGAGTGGCAGAGGCTGAGCTGGAGAAGCTGGGTGTCAGCTGTCACACTCACACCCTCTCTGAGTACAGGTGATCCTGCTGGAAGAGGCGTGGAGTGAACTCTTCCTCCTCGGAGCCATACAGTGGTCTCTGCCTCTGGACAGCTGTCCCCTGCTGGTGCCGCCCGAGGCCCCCGCGACCGGCAGCACTCAGGGCCGGCTCACACTGGCCAGCATGGAGATGCGCATCTTGCGGGAGACCATCTCCCGGTTCCGGGCATTGGCGGTGGACCCCACAGAGTTCGCCTGCATGAAGGCGCTGGTCCTCTTCAAACCAGGTAGCCGAGGCTCAGCCCAGGCCCTCCCGAAGGCTGGCTGGGAGGAAACATGGGCGTTCTGGAGACTTCTGCCTCCCACTCTCCCTCCACCACCACCCCCCCACCCCTCCCCACCCCCCCACCCCCCCACCTGCCCGCATGTGTGTAGATGTGTGCAAGCCTCTGGGGAGGGGGAGGGAGCAGCAGGTGGGCTGGGCTCCCTGTCCTGACCCACCTCCTGGCTGATGGACAGGGCTGGGGCAGGCTCAGGAGGCCCGGGAGAGGAGCTCATGGTGCTGCCTCTCCCCAGAGACGCGGGGCCTGAAGGACCCAGAACATGTGGAAGCCCTGCAGGACCAGTCCCAGGTGATGCTGAACCAGCACAGCAAGGCCCACCACCCTGGCCAGCCCGTGAGGTGACAGGGCATGTGCCCACCCACCTGTCTGTCCTTTCCCCTCTCCACCCTCTGCCTGCCTCTCTGACACCATCTCAGGGCTAAATAGCATAGATAGGACAAAGATTTTGGTTCAGCCAGCACCGAGCCAGCCTCTGCTGTGTGCCAGGCACAGGACCAGGCCCCAGGAGCGGGGCCCAAACTGTGCAAAAAACAAAGCTGCTGTCTTCTGGGGACACCCGGCACAGGGACCACACTGAAGGCAGAAACTACCCTAGGCAGGTATAGGGGGTTATCTGATGGAGGCAGAGAGCCCCCCCCCCAGTGCGGGGAAGGGCAAAGCTGAATTTGGAGGGGGTTTGTGGAGGCAGGACTGGACTTGGAAGGGTTTAGAAGAGAAAACATCGTTGACAAAGGGAGAGAGACAGGAAAGAATTAATGTATTCTTAGGACAAGAGCCCCATTAGAAGGTACAACAGTAAGAAGGTGTAAGATTAAGCCAGAAAGTCTCCCTGGGACCAGCCTGCTCAGGGCTTTGAATGCCAACCACAGGTCACATCTGACTTAGGAGGCAGAGGGGAGCCATGGCAGGTTTTTGAATTGGAGATTGTCATACATAGGGCTGGACCTCATGCAGACTGGCATGGCAGTGAGTGCAGAGGATACTACCAGGGAGGGGATGGCAGCTCCTGCCACCTTCTAGGGGGTTCCATGGAGCTCTGATCTCCATGGGGAGTAGAAGGGAGACGACAGACACAGGAGACCCTGGGAGTTGGAATGGGTCAGCCTCGGTGCTTAGGTGATGGTCAGGAATGAGGGAGGAGGAGCTCTTTGGGAGAGGAGTTATTCAGAAAATAAAAAGGAAAGTCAGGAGGAAGGACGGTTTTGCAGGAACACAGCGAGGTCTTTGAACGTACTGCAGGCATTCTGTCCACTTGCTTTCACCATGCCCGTCATGACTGGGACTAGGGAAATAGCTGTAGCTGAATGTGGCAGAGGAGAGGGGACAGCAACCAGTGCTCAGGGACTGCCCGATCTGGGCCAGCTCCAGAAGGTGCAGTGGAACTTTGGCTGGCTTGGACCCCCTGGCTTTCAAGGCCTCCATGGCTGTTCTAGGCCATGTGATCTGTATTATCTTGGGGCTCCCAGCAGTTCTCTCTGGAGAAGGGAGTGGACATGGGCGTCCTCAAATCACCTCTAGTCTGAGAAATGATCCCAAGGAGAAGAGGTCATTTCCCTTTAAGAAGAGTCAAAGTATACAAGGCTTCTGCTCAGGAAGATTTGTGCTGATTATGAGCTTAGGGAGAACAATCGCCCTGACTAGGACCCTGACTAGGACTTGACGTAACATCCCAAGAGTGGCCGTCACAGACACACAGACACCATGTCTTCCTAGGCCAAGCTTCCGTTGGGACCAGCTCCCAGTGATGTCCTAGCATATTGGTTATGCGTCAAAATTTCAAAATGCTGATTAAGATTTCCTAGGTTGGCCAGGTGCAGGGGCTCATGCCTGTAATCCCAGCACTTTGGGATGCCAAGGTGGGAGGATGGCTTAAGGTTAGGAGTTAAAGACCAGCCTGGGCAACATAGCTAGACCCAGTCTCTACAGAACAAAAATAAAATATGCAGGTGTGGTGGCACATGCCTTTCATCCCAGCTACTCAGGAGGCTGAGGTGGGAGGATCACTTAAGCCCAGGAGTTCGAGGCTGCAATGAGCTATGATCATACCACAACACTCCAGCCTGGGCAACAGTGCAAGACCTTGCCTCCAAAAATAATAATAATAATAATAATAATAATATTTCCTGTGTCACTACTTTAGTAGTTCATTACTTACTACAGGCAGAACTGAGTGTAAAGATAGTGATTTGGGGTTCTCTAAGTCAGAATATTTCAGATTTTTAGAACTGCAGTACCCAGGAAGAAATACAAATTCCATCATAACCCAATATACACACACAGAAACTAAGTTCCACCAAATAATTTCTACACTTATTTTGTATAGTTTACTCTGATATTTCTATTTCTTTTCTTTTTCTTTCTCTTTCCTTTTTCTTTTTTTTCTTTTCTTTTTTTTAGAAAAGGCTGGTTGTGATACACTGAATTTAATTTTAGATCCCCTCAGTGGATGGTACCTGCACTTTGTAAAAAGTTTATCTAATTGACTTTACAGTTATTTCTTCTTCTTCCCACTCCTTCAATCAGACAAACAGAAGTGGAAAGGTAGATGGGAGGGTGTTTTGACCACTCCATGTCACTCCCTTGGCCCCAGCAAGAGGAAGGAAGTCCTCAGGGCGGCAAAGGCTATTCAGCAGATCACTGAGTGGTGGGGGATCTTCCCGGAGATCCTCATGGTGGGCTGAGCATGGGCTGTCCTGCTGTGGAGTGGCCTCCTTGACCTTGGGCTTTGACTTCGGCCGTCAGGGAAGGTTTGATCCCCCCATCACCTATCTCTTGTGGCTTCAACATTCACCTTTTTGTCACTGAGCATACCTGTTTTAACAAATTGTTATTTAAAAGTACAGTAATTTTTTTTCTGAATAAGTATCTCAGCCACCAAAATTATCCTTCAACTTCAGAATGTTTTCAGAGCCTCCCATCATCCTAGGCAGTTTACAGATGAGAATTATGAGAGTTTTTACTGCTATATATTCACATATAGATGACTGGGCAGGGTGGCTCACGCCTATAATCCCCCAGTACTTTGGGAGACTGAGGCAGGAGAATCACTTGAAGCCAGGAGCTTGAGACCAGCCTGGGCAATCATAGAGAGACCCAAACAAACAAAAAAATAATTAGTTGGGCATGGTGGTGTGTGCCTATAGTCCCAGCTACTCGTGAGGCTGAGCCCAGGAGGTAGAAGCTGTCGTGAGCTATGATTGTGCCACTGTACTCCAGTCTGGGAAACAGCAAGATCCTGTCTCAAACAAATATTTAACTATATGATTATAATATGATTATTACATATGATTATAATCCTCATATATATGATTAATAATATATTCATATGCAGGTAATTCTTGACTTACCATGGGATTATGTCCTGATAAACCCACTGTTTGGAATTTGAAAATGCATTTTCAGACATCACCCCATTGTAAGTCCTGAATGCTCCTCACTTTCTCACCATGGTAAAGTTGAACCATCTGTAAGATCAGTATAAATAATTTCTCACTTTATAATCTTTACACATAACAAACAACATTTACCCCCCATTTTCTTTACGCTCCTGAAGCAGTGGGGAGGCTCGCGATGGGGTATGGGGGTGGAGGCAGCTTCTCCAGGGAACCGGGCCCTTCCTGAAAATTCCCCAGCTGGCCCTGGGCCTTCTCCTCTCCTCTCTTCCTGCCCTGCCTTTCCTGGGAGAGCACCACCCCCTGGGACCCATGCTCAGATGCTGGGAATAAGACGGATGCTGTCCTCTCGCCTGCCCAGGTTCGGGAAGCTGCTCCTCCTCCTCCCATCTTTGAGGTTCATCACTTCTGAACGCATCGAGCTCCTCTTTTTCCGCAAGACCATAGGGAATACGCCGATGGAGAAGCTCCTTTGTGATATGTTCAAAAATTAGAGGGAATGGAAGTAAAATGCCCACCACCACACTGGAAAGCAATCTATGAGGGCTCGGCATCCTCCTGCCCTTTGAACCCACAATCCCATATGTAGGTATTTGTACCTAGCAGAAATGTCCTCCAGACGATAGTGGACTATTCATAGCAGTTTTATTCATGAGTCCCCAACTGTACATTGATGGTAGAATGGATTAATACATTGGGGTATATTCCTATAATGAAAAACAGCAATAAAAAAGAATGAATTACTGTTGCACGTAAAACATGGATACATTTCACAGACATAACACTTGAATGAAAGCAGCCAGGCACAAGTTCCCTTTATGCAAAGCAAGAACTGGGGAGACTAACTGATCATAATAGAAGTTGGCATAGTGGTTGCTTCTGGGTGGGGGATGGGTTAGGAAGGGGCCCAAGGAGCCTTTTAGAGTACTGGGAACACTCCTCATTTTGATCTGGGCAGTGGCTTCCCAAATGTATTCATACAAAACAATTCATTGAGCTGTGCACTTAGGACTTGTGCATTTCACTGTATTTTGTTAGATCTCAATAAAAAAGTTAAAAAACAAAAACAGAAAATCCAGCGAGTGTGGCCAAGGCTCTCTCTTCGAGGACACTGAAGGAATGAATGCAAGGTTTTAGGATTCCACGTGGCTTCCATGCCATGTCAGAGTCCAGGTGTGATGCATTCAAGCTCGGGGGGACAATCTCCTGTGGGACTCAATACCCAACTTCTCTGCCAACGGCATCCCGCCATCCCACGGTTCACCGTCTTCACCTTCCTCATCCCCACCGTAGGTCGTAGGTTGAGGTGAGTTCCTTTCAGCACAATCACTTTCCTTGAAAGGGCTCCCATCACTTCTTAGTTCTTTATGGAAAGGTGAAGCTCAGGCATACCTTGTCCTTTTCAAAGACAGACCCAGAAGACCTAGAAAATAGTTAAGTTTCAGAAGTTAACATATATCAGGCAATGTCTCCAGCAGGCAGTGGGCTGAACACTTTCAAATTATGTACTCCTTAGATGAACTCTGAGGGACCAATCATCTCCATTTATAAGTTAAAAAATGGAGGCTTAGAGAGGACTAAGACCTTGGTGTGACTCAAGGCTGCTTAACTGATACTGCCTCCTCCCCATTCCCTCCTCCCCCTTGGAATCAGTTGAATAATTTGGCTGCGTTTTCTGCCTTCAAAGAGTAAGTGCTTGAAATCGAGAAGGAAAAGTTTATGTGAGAAATCTGAGAGGTCCCAGGGGTTCCCTGCTCTTAGGCCTTGTGTTTGAATTTCCCTAGCTGATAGAGACAGCCTTGTCTGCTCTGGAAATGACAACAGCTAGGCTGGTGCCCAGAGAAGAGAGAGTATGGCAAATACTGCCCATCTTAAGCCCTTTTTACTTCAGCATTCAAACAATTTGATGGCTGGGCACAGTGGCTCATGCCTGAAGTCCCAGCACTTTGGGAGGCTGAGATGGGAGGACCACTTGAGGCCAGGAATTTAAGACAAGTGTGGACAACATGGCGAGATCCCATCTCTATTAAAATACAAAACAACTGACTGGGCGTGATGGCTCACACCTGTAATCCCAGCACTCCGGGAGGCCAGGGTGGGAGGATTACCTGAGCCCAGGCATTCAAGACCAGCCTGGGCAACTTGGAGAGACCTTGTCTCTATAATAAATCAAAACATTAGCTGGGTGTGGTGGCACACGCCAGTATTTCCAGCTATTTAGGAGGCTGAGGTGGGAGAATCACCAGAGCCCAAAGGTAGATGCTGCAGTGAGTTGTGATTGTGCCACTGCACTCCAGCCTGGTGAGAGAGACCCAACTTAATAACAGATAGCCAAACAAACAAAAAAGACAAGATTCTGCATCCTCAGCATCAGAGTAGCCTCGGTTATTTGGGCCATCTAGTGTCTATAAAGCCATTTTACTCTCCAATTTCCTATTCAAAGTTTTATCCACAAGATTTAAGGCCTAGATACAGGCACCTCATCAAGAAATATGGTTGAAATACGGCCAAAGGAGCCTTGCACATTTATCTTACGGTCTGGCCTTTAAGGATATGCTGATGTTCATAGGTCAGGGTCTGGGATGTGTGAGCCTAGCACGTCGACATTGGGAAAAAGATGTGGGGCTCTCTAGGCGGAAGTCTTGGAGATGCAGAGAAGGCACATTGTCTGCTGGCAGCCTGGCATCAATGCTACCCCTTCCCCCCTTCTAAGGGCTCTTCATTGCAGAGATGTCAGGAATTATATTTCCCAGAACTCCTTTCCCTTTGATTCACTAATGGAAGATATTCACATGAGATCTGGAAGGTACACAGAGGAGAAGCCATTTTTCTCTGGAGAGATTGCAGCCAGATTTGCGGGAAAATGGATTTCACAGCAGGCTTCTGGCTAGCTCTCCTCAACAATTGCAGTAGTTTCCAGGAAAGCTCTTGAGAACTTGGGGTTGGGGACTGAGATCTGTGTGACTTTGACTTTTTTGTGTGTGTGTGTTGGAGTCTCACTCTGTCACTCAGGCTGGAGTGCAGTGGCACACTCACGGCCACTGCAGCCTTGACCTGCTAGGCTCAGGCGATCCTTCCACCTCAGTCTTCCAGGTAGCTGGAACCACAGGCATGCACCACCACGCCCAACTAGATTTTTGGTTTATTGTAGAGACGAGGTCTCGCCAAGTTTCCTAGGCTGGTCTCGTACCCCTGGGCTCAGGCAATCCTCTCACCTCTGCCTTCCAAAGTGCTGGGATTACAGACGTGAGCCACTGTGTCTGGCGACTTTAACTTTCTATGGAAGCTTCTCTGACCTCTGTTCCCCCAGTTCTTCCAATGTTTATGTGAGCTCCTAATTTCTGTACCAAGTCCATCACACCTGGAATGCACCAAGTGGCTTCTATTCTAACATAGTGCAGCTCTCAGTGTGTCCCCACATTTCTTTTACCCTTTGTGGTAGCTTGGCCCCACTGAAATTCTAATGAGTAATGAATGACTCTTTCATTGCATTTAGGGTCTTCGCTAGGAGAGGAGATCACTTGAAAGCTCTTTCATTGCCAGATATATCTTTGGTTACCAAGGTCCACAGAGGTAGTTCCTGTGGGCCTATGTGGAACTTTCTTTTCAACTAAAGCTGCAGTTTTCAGATTCACCAGATACTTTCCCTTCTCTGCTCCAAAGCGGGTATGTCAAGGTAGGAAGGGCGGGGAAAGACTCAAAGATGCTAGGAAGTGCTCATGCAAATGAATAAATGTACCTGACAGTGGAGCCCAGGTGTTGTGGATGACTGGTGTCCATCTGGTGGATATTCCTGGTTTTCCCACTACAATGCAAGTGCCACAGGGCAGGGATCTTTTTGTTTTCCTTTTGTTCACCAATGTACCAAAAGCACCTGGAGGTGTATTTGTTGAGGGAATGGATGGTACCTGGAAGGTACACACTTCTTGACTATGAGTCAGAGTTGCCTAAAAGATTCAAGTCATGTGCCTTATCTGCTTGCGTGATTGTGACCCTGGCTCTAGGGCACTGTGCTGCTACCTAATCAAGAAGAAAAACAATTAAAAACCCAAACCAAACCCAAAGCTCTGGTCTCTTTATAACTTGCATCTCCTTTCACCTTTCTGTTCTCAGGTCTTCATAGCCAGAAGGTTTAATATAGACTCAGTCATCTCAGGGGCAACTTTTCAAAATGACATTTCTAGGTTTTATTTGGCCAGCTAAGGACATTTTAAGAAACAATAACACTCACTATTCTTTTTTCAAGGTAATGTAAATCTAATGCAAAAATGTAAACAAATTTAATGTAAAAAGAAATGGGAAGGATGATCTCAGGTTTAACAAATTGAATACATTTGGCATTAGGGAAAAAATAACTACATTCGTGGATTTTTTTTTCATTTCAATGTAGACCTAGTTTGACATTTGGGAACCACTGAGCCTGTCCAATCCTCTCAACAATGGCTGGAAGTACAAAGGACATTGCAAACTAAGTGCCCAGTATCTCATGTTAGGTCCGCCCAGGGCTCTGAGTGCAAGACAGGTGTGCTTCCTGCCTTGGGATTACAGCAAGTGTCTGCTGTGGATACTGAGCACTATTGTGAACACAAGACCTCTAACCCAGCTCAGGGGGTCACAGCAAACTTCCCAGGACAACTGCCCTTTACACTGAGATCTGAGGGGCAGTAGGAGCTATCCAGAGAAGGACATCCGAGGAAGAGAATTGAATTCTAGAAAGAAAAACTAACATCCGGTGGCAGATCAAAAATGACAAAGTGGGTTAAAATTCCTGTTCCTATTGCAGCATGCTGCTCTGCCTTTCAGCAAAAGCCCTTGACCCTCTCTTAGAGGATCTTGCTACTACTTCAAATTGCCATTCGAGGGGACCATCCCCAATGTAAATTTACTGTTCTTGCTGCCCATCTGGGCTTCAACTGAGTAAATGCATCCATTACGGAAAAACCAACATGTGAATCTCACCTTCACTTGAATTCAGTTGAGTTTCAACCACCACCACCTCTGCGCTTCGTCAGTTTTGAGGTGGGTCCTTTCCTTAAACGCCTCAGCTAAGAAATCACTGCTATTCCTTGGAGTTGGGTTAGATTAGGTTGGAGTGGGAGCCAGGATGGGCAGAAAACAAACCACACATATTGCTCCTGGAAGCTTTGTTTAATGAGCCACGGAGTGATATGTTCATCAAGCTGCTTTTGTGTAGCCACACAGTGCATATTTTGAGTTGACACAAATTGTACTTTATACAGATGATGTCTTGCTCCCCCTCCCCCCAGCAAACAGAAAAGAAATTTACAAAGTGCCTGTTGATTGCATCAGGAATGTAAGCAGTTCTGTGGGTGAGATAAATCATTCTTTTTATAGAATTATTCTATTAAACAGTAAAGTGATATTATATTTCACAGGATATGTCCTTTTACAATACATAATCTTTTAAAAATTTACACTCAGCATACTTATAAATTACTTTAAATCCATTAAAATAATATAATACTAATCTGTAGTCCACACCTTTCCCATAGTAAATACAAATACTTGGTTCAAAAGGTGCAACTTCTATATGAACTTCCAGGGCTGATAAATAGGCATTAAGTATGTATGGATAGCAAGGTGACAGACCCATTGGCGGGGCTTTTTTGAAAACAGTTTCAACCAAGAGACCAACAAGACCTAATAGATCCATCTCCACAATTATCATTTTGCTGTTACCCTTTAATACCAAATCAAATGTGGGAGTAGCTCCAGGGGAAAGTGATTAAAAGTCTTCTTGGGGTACAGAAAAAGACAGAGGACTCCCATAAACACTAAGGAATTCTACTACCAAGGCCAGCATGGTATTGGGGTACAGTGCTGGGGAGTTGTCACAATAGTCTGGGTGGACATACCACATCTGTCAATACAGAATGATGCACGCCCACATGCAGCTCCCACGGAGAAAAAGCCAGAGGAGGATGAGGAAAGCTGTCTGGACCATGTTTCTTTTTAAAATTAAAACTCCTTTAGCTTGGAACACATCCTGAGAATCTTTTCATCCCTCCAGTGCACCAAAGTGCTTGTGAAAGGTACACATTCATTAGTAACAGTTACAGACACAGCCCACAGGCACTGAGGTGGGACTATACCCTTGCTGAACTGCAGGTTTTAGACACTTATGAGACCATCTGTCTTTGACAGTGAAAACCAGCCCACTGTGATGGAACGCAGAAGTCCTCACCAACCTCTCAGCAGAGTAAGAGCTAGGGCAGGTTTCCAAAGCATAAGAGGGTGGGGGCTCCAGCATTCTGTCCCCTGACTCCTGACCCTTCTGACTCTCTCTCCACAAGGCTCATGGTAGGAGGGCTGTATCTCCCTTTGTGTTTTCAGAAGCCCCGAGTGGGAAAATAATTTAAATGGCTGGAAGTACAAAGGACATTGCAAACTAAGCACGTCACCTCCCTGAGTCCTGCCTGTATTTGCTGTTAATTTGCTCCAATCTGTGATATAGAATGAGATCATACTTCTCTGCTTCTGTTATTTTCCGCGATATATATGCGATTACAGGGATACACTGGCTTTGATGGGCCAGTTTTGTGTGGGGCCCAAAGTGTGTCCTGTGACTAGAATGCTCTGCGCTGTGGAGCTTGGGCTCCACCTGTGGGGCTGCCCGTCCCCACCCCCACCATGCAGAGATCAAAGCAAACAAACAAAAGAGAAGCACTAGGAAACCACTGGCTTGACACACATTGAGTTCACTATCATCATCCTAAGTGACTGTCATGTAGCATCGCTTTGTGGTGACATAGCTTGAACCACACACAGGACCAGCTAAGAACAGGTGGAGGAAGACATAGCATTTGGTTCTGGAGGCTTTAAGAGTTATGGCTTTATCTTTTTCTTGGGCCGCCAGGCCTGTCATCCTGCGTAAACAAGGGCTTGCTCTCCTCCAGGGGAGGGCCCCACTCTTGCTCTCCATGCTTAGTTTTGTGGATCGTTCCTCCCCACCACCCCCATCCTGGCAGTTTGTAAATAACTACAAATCCACAAATCTAGTAACCAAAAAAACAAGTATTTCTTTATTTAACTTTATCCAAATTCAGGTTTCAGGTCCCTGAGAAAAATTATGAAGTTTCTTAACATCCATTACCTAGTTCCTATAAAGTGACTTATGTAAGTAGTTTCTTAACTGCCAAAAACTTATTTTGCCAAAACAACCAGATTTAGATGGAGAACATGTGCCAAGAGGTGTTCTCCAGGTCAATCTTCTAGGGAAAATCATCCAACAAGGGTAATCTTTTTTTTTTAATATGGTATTGAACCAACATTCTGGAGCAAGTGGAAAATCCCAGTAAACACCCCACAGTGCATTAATCTAGGAGAAGACTGCGACACAGACTGTGCAGGAACCACAATCCCACTCTGACACAACCATGTAGGGGTTTCCTTGAGGCAATTCTCCGAAATCAGATTTTTAAAGGCTTAACAGTTATTACTCCTCAGAACAACATGAACAAGGTGGCAGACGATTGTGGGATATAAAACATAACTTGGACTCATTAACCATCATCATCCTGGAGATTTTAAAAGCTTCCTTTCCCTGGATCAATTCTGAACCCAAACCAGGGAGAGGCAAGACTCCTGCTACCTTTAGCTGCCACTCAGAATGATGCTCCAAGTCTGACCTCTGGGGCTGACCAATAACCACTGAGGCAGTGGCATGAGGTTCAGTGTTATGTAACAGGAGAGACTCTGCCTTAACAAAAGACTTAATATTTCCATAACTTAAAATCAAAGTCGTATGAAAAGGAAGAAAAACCAAAATACAGGTTATATAGGTAAAAGCTCTTTTTCAGAACAGTGCATGTCGTAGCTAGACAAGATGCGTTTAGTAACTTTAAAAATAAACATTTCACATACTTATGTCAAGAAGGGGTATCATGTTTCATTTTTCATACATTATAAATAGTAAAAGCAAATTTCTAATCCCACAAATGTGAAGACACTGGAAATGCTATTATAATCCGGTGTATGAAGACCACCAAGTGGTGAAAATGACGATTTTCCCTCAACCTAGGGATGAGTGGCTTTTACCACCTTGTCCAGTGGCCCCTAATCTGTGGGAAGAAATTCCATGGGAAGGAGGAAAGCATAAGGTTAAAAAGAAATATGCCTACTATACATATATATTTACAGTAAACTTCAGTGACCAGAATATTAACAAAAATAGCTTCAAGTAGTCCTTGATTTTTAAAAAAATCTATTTAATACTGATGGTCTGAGGAAAGAAAGATAAAAGTTAGATGAGTCACATGAAAAACCTTTTTATTTTTTGGCAGCTTTCTGTAACACTTATCCATGCAATGTTGTGTGTGAAGGTTTTTGGAGAGCTGATTAAATGGTCACACTATGTGTCTGAGTCTGTGATGGGAACCACCAGCAGAGGAAAAGGCTCAATGTGTTCTTCAGTTGAATCTATACAAAGAGAAAAGCCTGAACGGATTAGGATGAAACCCTCATGTTTAGGGATCACCATGTCTCTGGGAAATTAAAAAAAAAATTGGAGGAATCTGATTCTAGGATCAGGAAACATGAGAAGAGTATGGCTACTGACACTTCAGCCCATGCAATATATTTGGCAGGAACTAAACAGGAGTTAAGCCAGCATTGATTATTATAACATCAAACATCATCAAAAAACAAAACATGTACTCTCTTTTTCATTGTATAACCAGACATCTGAGACACTGTCTGATGGCTTAATGAAAACAATCACTTTTTTACTTTCTCCAGAATATAACGTGGAGTGTTTTTCAAAAATCTTAAAATAGAGGGCTTAGGCTTTTTGTTTATAAATCCTTGGGAAAAAAAATTATATTCCACCCCAGCACTTAACTATCCCAAAATAAACCCAAAGGCTTTTGCTTTTGTAGTTAAGATCTATATGTTTTCTCCAACTGTCAGAAACCAGAGGGTCCCTCAGGCCTATAATATCCCCCCTAGTTCAACAGCCATCTCTGGGAGGAAGAAGGGGGTGGGGAGAGATGACTGCAACTGACCAAGATCCCCAGGCCCTAGGTGGCTTTGTTTAGTGAAATCTCAACTCAAATACAGCAGCCAAGGCACAGCTGGCACCATCCCCAGCAGGTTTCAAAGAGGCCTTTCCACTTCCGCAGGAGGCCCGGAATTCAGCACACAAGGTCCCAGCCATGTGCTTGGGCAAGAGGCAGGACCACCATCAGGATGGACTGTCGTGGACGAGGTGATGAGAAGAAGCCCCAAGGATGAGATGTGTTCAGCACTCTGTAGCCATGAGGGGATACACACCTGCCAGTTCAGACCATAAACTCATTATTCCCAAAGAGCGCTAGCTGTTGGGTGGAGGTGCAGTCTGGGTCCACAGTTTTCCTGCGGCCGGACATTACTGTCCCCTCTGGGGTCTCTTTGGTTTTCTGAGGTGAGTTTTTCACATTCTTTAATTTTTGTTTGCCCTTTTCAGGGTTGAAGGTTCCCCTGCTGATGAACTGAGGCCTATCTTCCAGGGATTTGGTCTGGCCCAACGGTCCTTCTGTTCCCAGGACCTCACCAGCTGAGGCAGCTCGGTAGAATGGAGATTTGGAATAAATTTGAAATCGTTTTCTGGTCCCATGAGATGATGCAGTGCTAGACAGACGTAAAGAGGAGCCTGAAGAGTCCACTGAATCTAATGAGTCCTGCTGCTTTTTTAGCTGTTTGCGCACCTTGCTTGAAGGTTCAGCCTTGCCAGCTGTCTTTAGGGAGCCAAGGGCTAAGCTTCTCTCTAATGCAAAAAAGAGACTAAAATTGTAAATGACAGTTCTCTCTAAAGCAAACCACCATGTAATAAGCAGGTGTCACTGTTCACACATGAAACTGGATAGGATAAGATTTGGAGGGTCCGAGTTGACCTATTTTGCACAGTCATAACCTGAGAAGAGCTTGGTATCCATTTCTACTTATATCATTTCAGAATCATCCCCAAGGAAGCCTGCTGTTTGACTACACCTGCAGGAAAGGTCTAGAAGAGTCACTGTCATTTTTTAAACTGCCAGGATATGTAGTAAGTTATATGTCTCCCTGAGGCATGCCACCCAGTTAAATACTTCCTTTGGTATAGTCCCAGTTCATTGGGGGGCACAATTCCTGCCACCCACTCTTAGAAAATGGGTCATGGATCAGTAAAACAACACATATTGTGGTTACTGGCTTTTCTCTGTGGTAAATACAGGATAAAACATTAAATTATAAAAAAAGTGTTATGTTGAAGGGTTGCTGATGAACAATTTATA
This sequence comes from Tarsius wallacei, assembly GCA_963574415.1. Lineage (NCBI taxonomy): Eukaryota > Metazoa > Chordata > Mammalia > Primates > Tarsiidae > Tarsius > Tarsius wallacei. The sequence goes on along the minus strand of CAUYQG010064700.1, from coordinate 32,619 downwards.
CAGAAGCTTCAAAAAGACCAGTGATTCCTGAAGACTTTGTTACTTTTCATGCAAGGTCAATGCATTCCTAAAAGGGACTTTGTCTTAGCTTGAGAATTCTTATTCCTCTGTAGTTTTTGGTCCTCCATGCTCATTTACCTGATTTCTCAGAGACGGCACCTTCAGACTCCACATTCAAATTTTCTGAGCTATCAGCTGTCCCAATGGAGGCTTCAGACTCGAGGGTCTCATCGTCAGAGGCACGGGGTTCCAGGACAAGCATCTCAAATGTTAACTCCTCCCTTAAGACATAATCAAGAAATCCATTAGCATCTGACAGGAAGGGAAGACAGAAAACGGGACAAAAAAATCTTCTATGACAGTCGGTAATCTAAGCAGCAAGTCATATTTTTTACTGTCTCCAACCAGCTGGTAAAAGGACCTGCCTGCCAAATGATGGTGAATGCTAAAACTACATACAGCAAAGGATAAAATGGCAGAGCAAATTCGGGACCAGTAACAGAGCTAAGGAAAGATGCAGCAGCAGCTGTGAGATCTTTGGGCAAGATGAACTCTGGATTGATAATCAGGAAAGCAGGGTTCTCACCTCAGTCATAATTTCCAAAATGCACCAGGAGAGTTCTTTCCTCTCTCTAGATCTCAGCTTCTTTAACCATACAACAGAGAGATTAAACGAGATAATCTCTAAGTTCCCTTGCAGCCCCTAAACTACTCCTGAGCTATTTTCCAAGTTTTACTAACTGGCTACAGACTGCGTCCTTCACCTTGGCCACAGAGGCCTCTCCAAACATGGATCTTTTCTGTCCTTTGAAGCTTATGCCTCCTTCAGCTCTGGGATTCTCTGTTCTTCATCACAGTCACCCACCTACCTTTCAATCATGCCCCTCATTCTCTACGGTCTTTGGTATTTGGCACCTAATCTTGCTTTCTCACTGCTGCCTGACATCAGCCTGATCATTTCAATTAGAATCTTTGTAAAAATTCACTTCATACCCCACCATCAAAGTTCCTTTATGTCTGCAACTTTTAACAATCTTTTCCACCACTTTATCTAAGCAACATTTTTTGATGGGTAGATCTGGAGCTTGTCATTACCTAAAACTATACCCACTTTTGAATCAAATACTCCACTTTGTCCACAACCTCTTTATCCTTCCATCTCTAACCTGTCAGAGCCCTCTTAGCTTTACTACTTACCTTAGGATCCAAGGGCAAGCTTTCCAGGGTTGTCTCACCGGCAACTCATTACCGCCATTACAAATGTCCTAAGGTGTGCACATTTACACCCTGAGGCTTTCCTTGTACTTCTGCCTTTTTCTGGAAAGACTTTCCCCTTTCCCATTCCTAGCCAATTCTTTTTTTGTTGTTGTTGAGTTTTTTGAGTCTCACTTTGTCGCCCAGGCTAGAGTGCTGTGGCACGCTCACGGCCACCGCAGCCTCTACCTGCTGGGCTCAGGTGATCCTTCTGCCTCAGCCTTCCAAGTAGCTGGAACTACAGGCATGCGCCACCACACTTGGCTAATTTTTTGATTTACTGTAGAGATGAGGTCTCACCAAGTTGCCCAGGCTGGTCCGGAACCTGTGGGCTCAGGCAATCCTCTCACCTCGGCCTCCCAAAGTGCTGGGATTATAGGTGTGAGCCACCGTGCCCAGGCCCTAGCCAATTCTTATTCACCCTTCTATACCTCCAGTGCCATCTTCATTGAAGCTGATCACCTACAGCATAGCCCTTGGTCAGTGCACACCCCCTTTACCGTATCATGCCTTCCACAGCTGCACTCCAGCTGCTTTTCCAGCTTGCCTAACTAAATTCTAGAATCAATTCTGATGGACAAAATGTATTTTAACAGTTTCATATCCCCTCATGAATCAAGTTCTCAGACCTAGGATCTTGGAACTCAGGAACAAAGACTTCCCCTTCAGACTTCTCAAGCAACATCAACATCAACCGGAACTAGTACATAGTCCCTCAGGGAGAACCATGGGGTGTTCATGTTATCCCATGGTGTAGTGTTACCCAAGCCCTGCCCTAGTGATGATAGAGAAAAAACAGCTTATTTGTCCCAATGTCTCTCTTCTAAATTGCAATCAGTTTCCCTACCCTGTATCCTAGCACCACTAGGCTTGCTGCCTTATCCTGACCATCCAGTTGCTGGCCATAAAGGCTTTTAGATGACTTTCCTTCATAAATTTGTGAATAATGTCTATTCTTGAAAAGGACTTTCTTAGCCTAGGAATTACTGTTTTTGTGAAACAAATCTGTTCATGGAGGCTGGTTTCTGACCTGTTAGGGCTCCAGTACCTCACTTTGGCTCTCCACTATTACTGCCAGAAGAATTCTAAGACTGACATGCCCTGTGGATACTGTGCCCTCCTCCCAGTCAGCCTCTCCAACCCAGACGGAGCAGCATCTTCTCTCCCAGTTCATGGAACTTCATTCCCTGAGGGGACAACTTTCATACTGTTACCTGAGTACAGGCAACATGTCTTTGTCATCCCCACATCCCCATACTACCTGACACAGTGTCTGACACACAGAATATATTTAATATATAAGGCAAAAAAGAATTGAAGGGAAGAAACGAGACAGATAATAACTAGTCTGCCCCTCCTCCTGGATACTCACTTCTCCTTCTGCAGGCTCTCGATCTGCTCAGTCAGGACTCGCTCCTCCTGCTGCATGGCTGCTTGCTGCTGTTCTGTAATGTCGGTCTCCATGGCTGTCTCGCTAGTCAAGGTCTCTTCTGCAACATCAGACATGGAAGGCAACCGAACTGCAACAGGAGAGGATGGATTTGGATAGTTTCCTCGACGAATACGCCCCTTTCCCTGCAGAGAAAAATTCATGTTAGAAAGTAAGTTGAGCTACTGCATCAGTTTTACACTGTCCCTTCAGGATAACAAATGTACTTCTGTCATACCAAGTGAATGGTTAAGAATAAATGGAAACATATATGAGGTTTTTTAGTATGATATCAATCATCTAACACATTTAATTTAAAATTAATTTTTGCAAGACAGCTGGGAAATGGACGTTTTGGTGGGTGACAGTGTTAAGAACCCACTGTGTACTGAGAAAAGATTCTTCTTTTAATCTAAGCTGCATCCACTCCAAACCAAATAGCCACACATAGATATTTAAATTAATTAAAGTAAAACTTTAGTTCTGCAACTATACTAGACACATTTTAAGTACTCAATAGCCACAGGTAGCTGGTGGTTACTGAACAGTACAGATATAAAACATTTCCATCATCACAGAAAGTTCTGATGGACAACAGTGCTTTTATAACTTTAACCCTGGAATGCACACTCTCTCTAGGGGGACATAAAATATGCCCTGAAGCTCAATTTGTTAAAAAGAAAAAAAAAAGTAGTCATTTATGTATCACAGAGTGAGATACATTTTCTCAAGAAACTTCTGTTCTTGAGATCCGGGGGGGGGGGGGATAGGGTGGGGAGGTGGGAATCTCACCATTTTTCACTTTGGTTACCTTATGCATGACTTTTAGCTTCCTCTAATGGCAGACTAAGTTTTTCAGATTAAATCTCCTGCTAGGAACAACTAGACCAAACATAAATGCTCAATATATGGTTGAAGGCACTGAAGAGCTAACAAGGTAGACCAAGGAGAAGCTAGCCCACCACACAGTGCTAACATACATTTTAGAAGAGGCAGCTGAGAGTCTGAGCAGAGCTTCTCACAGGCTATCGCAGGGGCTGGCAAACTATGGCCCGTGTGCCAAATCTAGTCTTGCATGTTTTATAAGTACAGCTTTACTGGAATACATTCATACTCATTAATTCACTCATTGTTTATGACTGCTTTGGTGAACAATGGCAGAGTTGATTGTTGAGACAAAAACTGGTCCACATAACTTAAACTATTTACTATCTGGTCCGCTACAGAAAAAGTTTGCCAACCCCTAGGGTAGAGAATACAAGTTGAAGTCCAGATCCCACTCAAGGGTGTGGGTTGCTTCCTGGTAAAACCTTCATGACTGACACTGGCATCCCCAAAGTCTGCATCCTAGACATAAGGGTAACCTGAAATTACAACAGTCCTTGCAGTTACTATAGTCTAGCTTTAAGTCATCTGAATGGCCCAGGAAATTGTAATCCTTAAAACTGAATTAAAGGTCGAACGTGGTGGCTCAAACCTATAATTCTAGCACTTTGGGAGGCCAAGGCAAGAGGATTGCCTGAGCCCACGGGTTTGAGACCAGCTTGGATAACATGGCGAGACCTCGTCTCTACAATAAATCGAAAAATTAGCTGGGCGTGGGAGCGCATGCCTGTAGTTCTGGCTACTTGGAAGGCTGAGGCGGAAGGATCTCCTGAGCCCAGCAGGTCAAGGCTGCGGTGGCAGTGAGCGTGCCACTGCACTCCAGCCTGTGCGACAGAGTGAGACGCCAACTCAATAAAACCAAAAAAAAAAAAAAAACCAACCAAACCAAACCAAACAAAACAAAACAAAAAAACTGATTTAAAGTAGTCCCAGATTGCTTGTGCTTCAGGACTTGGCAGAAAAAAATGAAAATACTCACTGGAGGAAATTAGCATCATTCTAGGTCTCAAGATATTTTATAAATCATTTTTCAAATACTCTGTCTGACACACAATCAAAGGTAACCAGGCACAGAAGGAGACAAGACTATGTAAATGAAAACTAATACAAACAACAGAAAACAGAACCCCTCAATGACTCCAGACATTATGGCTATCAGACAGACTTAACATAACCATGCTGAAGGAGACAGGAAGACAGGTGAAGCTGTGGACTGGAAGTTAGGTCTGAAGGGAAATCTAGAACCAAGCAGGAAGAAACAAAAGAATGGAAAAATTCATCAAAGGTAAAAGACAGAGAGCAAACAGTAAAGAGATCCATGATACGTTTAAATGGAATACCGAGAGAAGAGAGATACTGTAAAAGAAATATTGAAGAGATAATGGCAAAGCATTTACAAAAAGATAGACGTTAAGAAAGCTTACAACCCCTAAAAAGATAAATGAGAAGTCTACACCTAGAGGTACAACTGCTATAAATCAAACACAAGAGAAAAACTTACAAACATTCAGAAAAAACAAATTACATGAAAAAATGAATACTATTAGACTCAACATTTGTTTCTCAACAGATATAATGAAAGGTAGAAAACGATGAAATACTTTCAAGGTGACGAAAGGAAAAAGTATACTGTCAAACTATAATTTTATACATAGCAAAAACAAGCTTCAGGAATAAAGGTGAAATAAAGACATTACAGACAGACTAAGAAGAGAATCTGACACCAGCAGACCTGCCCTGGAGGAAATAATAAAGGGCAATAGAAGAAAAGTGGAAGGTGCAGGAAAAAAACAAAAGGCAATGAAAACAGTATGCATATGTAAGTCTAAATAAAGATTGACTACATAAAACATAATGATAATGATGATGATGTGCTGAATTGAAAATATACAGATAACTAAGATACATAACAACAAGAGCAACTAAGTCACATCACAGATAAAGTTTATTAAAATACCTGCATTATCTGGGAAAAAGGTAAAAGTACCAATTAACAGACTTTGATAGGTCATAGATTGATGTTGTGATCTTTAGGATAGCTACTAAGAGAACAGTAAGAGTGTAAACTTTTGAGACTAATAGAAGAAAAAATGGCATAATAAAAAGTCAAAAGAAAAAAGAGAAAAAAGAACAAAAAAAGGTAAGGAAGAAAAGAAAAAGAAACATGTATCAGATAGGACAAATAAAAAGCACACAATAAAATAGATTTTAAGCCTAAATATACTGGTAATTACATTAGATGTACATGGATTAAATGCTCCCATTAAACCTGAAGATTGTCAGACCATATTAAAAAAAAGAAAACCTAACTATATAATGTGTATAAGGGATATATATATATATATATATATATATATAAAACATAAGAATTCAGAAAGGCTCAAAGTCAAGAAATGGGAAAAGCAATGACATACCATGCCAATATACTAACCAAATATAGCTAGTGTAACTATATTAATTGTAGACAAAGTAAACTTTAAGGTAAGAAGTGTCACCTCTGATAAACAGAGATATTTCACAACGATAAAAGTTCAAATTATAAAGATATGACATTTTCAAATTTGTATGTACCTAAGAAATGGCTTCAAAAGAAGGAAATTAAAGTAAAATGTTGACAGAAATATTCAAAGAAATAGACAAAACTAAAATCAGCACTCAGAGAGCAACTATGTACACGCAATCAATAAAAACATAGAACTGAACAACTTAAGAAAAGTGATCTAATAAAAATATAAAAACTGCAGTCTCTAACAACTACAAAGTGGTCTTTATTTTAAAGCACATATAGCAAGACAACAAATTTACAAGGGTTGAAATAATTTACCTGACCATTAAAGTCATTTAAAATAAGTTTTCTGATACTGCAATTACAGAGAGAAAATTAAAAATTGCTACATATTCAGAAATTAAGAGATAGACTTCTAAGAAATCCATGGTTAAAGAAGAAATTGCAATGAAAATTAGGAAATATTTTGAACTAAATGATAATATGAAAGCCCGTGAAATCTCTGTCTACCTTAAAGTTATAGCCTTAAATGCATACCTTAGAAAAGGTTAAAAATTAAAGATGTAAAAATACATTTCAGATCAAGAGCAACAAAACAAACTCCTCTCAAAGAAAAAAGAAATAAAGAATAAACAAGCATTAGAAAAATGAGGATCAAGCCAAATGTAGCTCCTTGAAAGGACTAATAAAAATTTTAAAACCCTGGTAAGATTGATGAAGAAAAAAAGAGAAAAGTCACAAATAATCAAAGGTGGAAATAAAAAAGAGAACATCACTACAAATTTTGTACACGTGAAAAGGATAAAAGGCTACTATGGACAACTTTATGTCAACAAATCTGAAATTTCAGACAAAGAAATTTCTACAAAAGTTTAACTAACATTGTCATGAAGAAATTAAAAATATGAATATTAAATAAATAAAACCAATAAAACTTTTCCAAAAAGAAAACTCTAGGCCTAGAATTCACTGGCATGCAAGAAGAAATAAAAAAATTCTTCTACGGGGGAAAAAAAGGACTATTCCTCAACTTATCCTTACACCAGCAAAACCTTGATAACAAAACATAGGTACATTTAAAAAGAATTGTTACAGGTTAATTTTACTCATAAACACAAGAGGTGCAAAAATCCTAAACAATATACATACTACAAATGGAACCAAGCAATATATTAAGAACATAATATAAAATGTATAAATAAAACAAAATAAAATATATAAAAATTAAAAATACACAAAAAGTTAATTTGTTGTAGTAGTATAATGATGTTTAAATTCACTCAGTGTGATATGTCATATCAATAAAAGAAAATCTCATGAATACCTCAATACAGGCAGTAAAGGCATTACATAAAATTCAACATTACATCACATAACAATTCCTAGAAAACCTAGAATAGAAGGGAACATGCTTAATCTCATAAAGTGTCTACAAAAACTCTATAACAAATGTCATATTTAGTAGTAAAAGGTCAAAAGCTTTCCCTTTGGGACTGGGAATATGCCAATAATGATCACTATGAGAAATTCCATTCAACACTGAACTGGAAGTTCAAACTCATGTAAGAAAAATAAATTCAAAATTACAAGAATGGTGAAAGAATAAATGAAACCATCATTATTCATGAATGACTATACAAGTAGGAAATCCAAAACAATCCACAGAAAACAGCAGAATGAGTAAGTTCAGCAAAGTCTTTGAATACAAGGTAAAAAATACCAAAATTGACTGTATTTTTACACAATAAGAAACAGAAAATAAAAGTTTAAAATAACACCTGTTATTTAAAATATATTAAATATCCAACAGTAATTCAAATTCAAACTAAAGATGTGGAAGATCTCATCATGCAAAACTATAAAACATTGAGGGAAACTAATGGTCTGTGTAAACAGAGAGAGTCTACATATCATGTTCATAGATGAAAAAAATCATTATTGTGAAAACATCAATTCTCCAGAAAGCAACATACAGATTCAATGCAATCTCAGTAAAAATCCCGAGTATTTTTTGAAGCTGATTCTATAATTAATATGGCAATATGAAGACCAAGACTAGCCAAAACACTTTTATTGAAGAGGGTTGAATGACTTGCGCTACTAGATATTTTTTAGAAAGCTATAGTAATTAAAATAGTGGTGGTGTTGGTACAAAGACAGTCAAAATAAAGCTCCTAGAAACAGATCCACATGTTGAAAGGCTCCTGATTTGTAACAAAAGGGGAACCAAAGGGCATCATGGAAAGGATGCTTTTTAAATAAAAGGTGCTAGAAAACCAGATATCCACGAAGAAATATAAAAACTTCACCCTTATCCTACGCTATACTATGTTCAGAAATTGTCTCCAGCTGGACTGCGTATCTAAATACGAAAGATGAAACAATAAAGCTTTTAGAAGAAAATAAAGATTATCTTCATAATCTCAGGAAGTAAAACATTTTAAAGCATGGCACAAAAAAAGTATTCACGCTAAAGAGAAACAGTGATAAAGTCAGACTTCATTAAAATTAAGAACCTCTGCTTATCAAAAGACACTTTTAAGAGAGTAAAAAGCAAACCATAGCATGGAAGCAGATATTTGCATCAGAAGTAACAACAAAGGACTTGAATCTAGACTTCAGAAAGAATTCCTACAGATCGTCAGGAAAAAGGCAGACAACCCAATCTGAAAAATAGTCAAGAGCTCTGAACAGGTCCTTCACAGAAGAGGATATACAAATGGCCAGTATATTTTTTACAATATGCTTATTAGAGTCACAGCACAGAAATACACATTTTAAAATATGACATAAACATCAGAATGGCTAAGATTAAGGAATCTGGCAATGCAAGTGGTGGGGAGGAAGCACAGCAACTGGGAACTCTTAAACATTGCTGGCTGGCATAGGACAACCATTTTGGAAGAAAGTTTGTCATTATCCACTATAAGTTGAAGATATATACATATATCCTGTAACCCAGCAATTCCACTCCTATGTATACCCCAATAAAAATACATGTATGTCTCTATCTAAATCATAATTCCCCAAAATACAACCCAAATGGCCAACAATACTAGACTAGACAAATTGTGGCATATGCATACACTGGGATATACATAGGAATGAAAATGAGCTTCAACTAAACACAATATGGTACGTCTTACACACATAAGGTTGGCTGAAGGAAGTCAGATATGAAATAATACATGTTATATGATTCCACTTACATAAAGCTCAAAAATAGGCAAAACAAAATATAATGTTCAGGGATACATACTTTGGAAGCAAGCAACAAAGAAAACAAATATTCATGTAAGAAAATCAGGTATTGTTTACCTTTTCAGGGAGAAAGAGGCTTGTGATTAGAAAGGGAAAGAAGAGAGCTTCTGGGGGTGTTGGCAATGTCCTATTTCTTCAGCTGGGGTGGTATGTTGATGCTCACTTATAATAATTCATTAAGCTGTATATTTATGTTTCTGTGCTTTTCTATATGTGTTGTATTTCACAATAGAAGATATTTTAAGAGTTCCTTTTCAAAGTTAGCTATTTACGCAAGTATACTGGCATCCTTTGAAAATTATATGACATTAAATTGACAAATTTATGAAGTGATTTTTGTGAAGAATGTTGCTGTCTCAAATCAGAAACTGTTGACCCAGTGCAGGTGCTAAGGTGAGAGCTGAGGGTAGTTCTAAGGGCATTCAGGCCAAGGCATCCCAAGCTAAAACTACAAAATGGGATGAGAGCAGCAGGATTCCAAGATTGCTATTCCACTTTTAGTTCTAAGACCAAGAAGTAAAAAATGGCAAAAACCAGCCTCAAAACAGAAGATCAGTCTGCAAATTTAACAAAGGATGACTCAGAAGATGGCACTGTGGAATGGAGGCAGAGAATGGGGTTTGGAGTTATAAAAGCTCGGACATCATCCCATCTCATTTGATTTTGACTATTTATAATGAAGGCAAATGAAAAACTAAAACTTAATGTGATATAAAAGCCCCAAGGAGCTTGAAAAGTCTGAGTTTATTCCTAGTATCTGCTTCCCAGTATTCAATAAGAATTGTCTTTGTTTAGTATTCACACCCTCACCTAGCCGCCTGAGTACTTCCTCATGGGTTAGCTAAAAATTACTTAATAGAACTGAAGAAAAATCTAACAAGTTTAACGGATCTGATCTCTTTTAAGAAGCATTAATCAAAGATGAAGAAAAAGCTGAAAACTCTTACAGCCCAGAGTTCTCTTACAAAGATCAGTGAAAGTAGTTTTTGAAAAGTTGATTACATAGCACTTTTAGAAACAAAAGAAAACACTAATATTGTGTTTACAACAACAGTACATAAACTCCTATACCATAGGTTTTTAACAGTGAATAGTAAAACAATTTGCAAATACATCAAATTATTACTATTATTATTATTTGAAAGCAGGATTTATTGAGAGGACAGGAAAGTTCCCACAGTGGGAGGGGACCCGAAGGGGTTGCCCTACATCAAATTATTAACAGTAGTTTCCTGAGTGAAAGAGTGTCCTTTGCTTTAAGCATAAATTTGTTTATTCAAGCATAATAAGGTGTGTTTTTCAGATCAATGTTCACGGCATATTCCCCTGCAATGGTTTTATCCATAATGGGTTTTCTATAACCAGTGTAAATGTAACACAGTGAAAAAGGCAAGTATTTTCTGGACATTTTTATAAATTTGACTTTGTGGGTCTCCCTGAAAAGGATCCGTGGATAACACTTTTAGATGTGGCTCATTTTTCACTGAGTAGCTAATCTGTATCCTATTTATTTATAGGAGATTCTCCTTATTAATTCAAGAAAATAAGGCTTTGAGATATTTTCTTATGATGTGTCATTTCCCTTTTACTTTGCTTACGGTCATTTTTGTTATGCAATAATATTTGATTTTTATATTGTATCTGTTAACCTTTCTTTCAATGCTTTTGTATAATAAAAAAGCCTTCTCTACAACCAAGATTATAATATATATTTCTATTATAATAGAAATTTTATTAGTCTTGATTGATCAGACTATATAAATAATTTGGACTCAATTCTTTTTTTTTTTTTTGAGTTGTAGTCTTACTCCGTCGCCCAGGCTGGAGTACAGTGCATGCTCACGGCCACCCCAGCGTCAACCTGCTGGGCTCCAGCGAACCTTCCACCTCAGCTTTCAAAGCAGCCACAACTACAGGCACGTGCTACCACGCCCCACTAATTTTTGATTTATTGTAGAGACGAGGTCGCGCCAAGTTGCCCGGGGTGGTCTCAAACCCGTGGACTCCCAAAGTGCTGGGATTACAGGCTAAGTCACTAAGTCTGGCCTGTACTCAATTCTTAATGCCAAGTAATGAAAAAATATAAAGCCATATTGTAATCCTTTTTCTGAACAGTTATTCCAGTGACTTTCTGTCCTAAACTTTGGAGGCAACCTGTTTCTAAAATGAGAATATCAATTACAATTACCTTCAAATGTTGATAAGCATTAGGTCTAAAACCACACTAATTCACAATTTAGTATTAAACACAATATTCGGACTTACAATCCTTCACAGCACATTAACAAAGTTATGAGAAACAGTTGGATAGTAAAACAATTTGCAAATACAATAAAAAATGTCACAGATAAAGCACAATCTTGAGAGACAGCCATGATCAGGGAGCAACTTAAGACATTATTATGCCTATGGAGAGCTAATTCTTCTCAGTTTGTACAGAAAAATAAACAAGCATTTAATTTCACTCCTTCAAAATGGGAAGAAGTAGGATTCTCTTCTCAAAAACGTTTATTTTTTGAGTTGGTATCTTACTCTGTCACCTAGGCTGGAGTGCAGTAGCACAATAATCACAGCTCACCGCAGCCTCGAGCTCCTGGGCTCATGAGATCCTTCCACCTCAATCTCTTGGGTAGCTGGGACTACAGATGCACATCACCACACTCAGTTAATTTGCTTTTATTTTTTATAGAGATGAGGTCTTGTTATGTTGTCCAGGCTGGTCTGGAACTCTTGGACTCCAGTAATCAATCCTCTTGCCTTGTATTCCCAAAGTGCTAGGATTATGGGTGTGAGCCACTGGACCCAGCCAAAAAACTGTGTTTTTAGAGCTCTAAAAAGGTACGTTTATAAGATAGTTGATTTAAAACAATTCTTCTGAATTGTGCAAGTGAGATACTGGAACCACTGACTCGACAAAAGAGATGAATTTAACCACACTCAATTTCTTTCTTTCCTGCTTGATTTTAGTTTCTGTTTTCTGAAGGTAATTGTTCTTTAGCTTCCTGGTTAGCCACTTCGGTCTCTTTTTCTTTTGCTCTCCTTTTCTCTTTTTGTTTGCATTTTCCCCCCTAAAGATTTATTCTCTTTTGCCACCTTTCATAGGTAGATTTCAACTTTGGCAGGAAAAGGTTTAGCCAATAATCTTGCTGACTTCCCATTTTGCTCTTTCCCAACGGCCTTTTTAGCCAAGCTGAATTTCTGGGGTATTCTGGCAGTGTTAAGGTAGAGAGGTAGGGTGCTTGAGAGGCAGTGGGAACCTATGCAGAGGAAGACTGGCTGAGCTGGACTTCTAGTACTTTTATTTTGTATTTTTAGTCCTTGATTAATGTGATTTTTTTTCCTTCCCCACATGACTATTTATTTTTCCCACATCATTTATTAAATGCTAGACCCTTGAAATGACACTCAAACATTTTACTAATCCTTTATTACTATTTTTTAAAGGATTTTCCTAGTTACCTTGCTTCTTTATTTTCTTCCTATAAACTTTAGTTTCAACCTGTAAAGGTCCCCACAATGTTCTTTTGCTATTTCCATTTAGATCACATTTGTAGGTAAAGGTTATAAAACTCTTTCCTTATCTGTATGAGAACTGATCTTTGGTCAGTGTTCTAGCTCAGGACCCCTGGGAACCTGATAAAGGTAGAATGCAAATGATGTTACTAGGTGACATCACTTCTGGAAAATGTTATCCTGACTGGTAAACTGCATCTGGAGAAGGAAAGGTAAGTAAATTGTAAATATCCAGTATGAAGTCATATATTTGGACTTCTCTGATTGTAGTCTGTTGTAATTGGACATATCCCTTTGCAGAGACCCTAAAAACTATGTGCAGAGACCCTAAAAACTATGTCTATGGAAGTTTACAAGAAATATTGATTCCTGCACAGGGCATAAAACTAAGGCAGAATGATTCGTCCATTGGATGTAGATTGTTATTCACTGTATCTGAGTTGTGACTTGAGGCCAAAGATAACTCCCTAGTGGTTGTGTGGCAGCATGGACTGTTGCAAGGAGCCCCAGAAGAGGACGATCTCATGATGTCTGCTGGCATGCTGTGCTTCCCGTTCCACATCCTAAGTGAGTATGATGCCAAGTGTGGCTAATAGTATTAGACTTATGAGTCTGAAAGTTTGGCTGAGCCTTAAAAAAAACCTCTCTCCCTTCTAGCAGGCGTTAAAACAACACATAAATAGTTGAGGAAGAACTGACATCTTTATAAAATTTAGGCTTCTTTTCCAAATGAATGTCTTCTTTTGTAACAGTTGAGGTTTTAAGGCTTTCTTTATATAAATCATCCACATTTCTTGTTAAGTGTATTCCTTGTTATTTTATGTTGCTGTTTTGAGAGAGAGAGAGAGAGAGAGAGAGAGAGAGAGAGAGAGAGAGAGAACATGCACATACTATACAAATGGGTATTTTTTCTTCCATTATATTATCTGACTATTTGTTTGTGTATATAAAAATTCTTAACTATTCATTGTACCCACTCTATTAAATTCTTACAATCTTTCATAATTTTTTAGTTTTTGATTTTCCTGAATTTTGCATGGAAATAGTGATAATTTTATGTCTTCTTTTAAATTTTGTATTTTGAATTCCTTTTTCTTATCTAGTTTCATTAGCTAGTACCTACAGATCAATGTCAAATAATGATGGGGATAATGGATATCCTTGCCTTTTCCTGATTTTAATTACCATATTTCCAGTATTTCCATATTAATTAAGCAAGATACTGACTTTTGGGTTATCGATTTTTATCATGCTAAAGAATTACAGATATTCTATTTTAATAAGAATGTTTTTAAAAAGAATACCTATATAGTTATATCAAATGCCTTTTAAGTATCTATGAGGCTAATATGATTTTTCTCCACAGATTAACAAACACAGTGAATTACATTAATAGATATCCTAATATGGAATCATCCTGCATTCTTAGGTTAAATCTCCCTTGGTTGAAGTTTCGGTTTATGGGCTACTGAATTCTGCTTATTGGTATTTAAAGTTAGAATTTTTTGATAAATATTCATAGATGAGGCAGTTCTACATTTATATATTAAGTGCATTATTTTGTATAGTGTTTGTGTGTGTTTATATATATTTCACTACAACAAATACCGCTCTTATGGTTTTCACAAATATTAACTCATTTAATCCTTTGAGTTTGTTACTATTTGCCAATTTATAGCTAAGAAAACTGAGGCATAGAGATTAAATAATTTGCCCATTCACAACAGCTAGTAAACCAAAGTTGAGATTTAAAGCCAAAAGTTTAGTCCACAGCCCAAGCTTTGCTCTGCTGCCTTTAATATGCAGTTTTTATTAGCTTTCTTTCTTTTTTTGGGTGTGGGCTGTGATCAATGCTAGACTATTTTCATAAAAGAAGATCTTTTTACTCTGCTTTGGGAACACCTTAAGTATATTGTAATTATGTCTTTAAAGAGTTGGTAAAATTTCTCTGTGAAACTGTTTATGTCTGGTATTCTTATGAAAGGAAGTGCTTAGACAACTTTTCAATCTCTTCTTTTCAACTGATCTGTTTAAATTCTCTCTTCTGGCGGCAGTTTTAGTAAAGTATACTTTCCTACAGAACTTCATATTTTTTTCTGAGGTAAACAAGGTTGCCATCCCACAAAAGGCTCCTGATCATTCTCATCTCTTGGTATCTGCATCCTTGCATGCTCCCTTCCCACATGGAGTAGGGGTGACCTGTGTGAGAAGTAACAGTGTATGTCTTCTGAGAATAGAAGACATTGTGGGCTTCTACCTTGTTCTCTCCTGGCTCACTTGCTCTGGAAAAAGCCAGCCACCATGTCTTTAGGACATTCAGGTAGCCCTATGGAGAGGTCCATATGGTGAGGAACTAAGGTCTCCTGCCAACAGCAAGTACTAACAAGTCAGCAATATTAATAAGTCATTCTGAAAGCAAATTGTGTAGCTCAAGTCAAGGCTTCAAATAACTGCAGTCTTGGACAACAAGCTGACTATAAGCTCATAAGAGACCATGTTGCTCCTGAATTCCTGACCCATAAAAACTATATGAGATAATAATCTTTATTGTTATTTTAAGTCATTAAGCTTTTGGACAGTTTGTTATATAGCAATATGTAACTAATACAACAGTAGTCTTTTATATGACTTAATTTTCACCATTATTGATAATGTCCTATTTCTTATTTGGGAATTTGTACCATTTCCATTTTAACTTAGTAATTATGCTTCTCAAAGAACGAATTTTTTTTTATTAGTTTCATCATTTTGTTATTTTCTCATTTATTTCCTGCTTTTAACTTCATTATTTCCTTCCTTCTGCTTTCCTTGAATTTATTTTTTAATTATATTTCTAACTTTTTTATTTCGCTGTTTATTCTAAGTTTTCTTGTTTATAGGTTTTTTAAGGCAATAAAAATTTCTCTGAATACTGCTTTAGCCATATATCCCACAGATTCAGATGTAGTGTTTTTTTTCACTGTAATTTTTCACAATAATTTTAGTTTAGATTTCTTTTTTGCCTTTGAAATTTTTCATTCTTCTTGTGGCTTGACTTTTTCCCCCAGATGTTTTATTATTTTAACATTTTTATTATGAAACATTTAAAAATTAAAGATAATATAACATGTAAACATAGAGTCTCAAAAATAGTAAAACAAGCACCTGAATAGCCACCACCCAGATTAAGAATTAGAACATCACCAATACCAATGAAGTGTTGTGACCTAATTTTGAGAATATTCCATCGGAAGCCCAAAATAGTCCATTCTTGTTTTGTGGGTAGAGAGTTCCATGTATCCACATTAGATCAACCAGTAATTATGCTACTGAAGTAGATTCACTTTATTTTATTTTTTGAGTTGGAGTCTCACTCTGTCACCCAAGCTGGAGAACAGTGACACTATCATGGCTCACTGTCTCGACCTTTTGGGCTCAGGTAATCCTCCTTCCTCAGCCTCCTGAGCAGCTGGGACTACAGGTGTGCACTACCACACCTGGCTAATTTTTTGAATTTTTTGTAGAGATGAGGGCTCACTATGTTGCCCAGGCTGTAGATTCACTTTAAACAATCTTTTTCTGGTACCAATTATTGCCTAATCATTAGGACATTCTGTGGCTAGAAGTAAAATTCCCATTTCACACCAACAGTCTGCCCAGCAATCTTAGTATCCTTTTCAATTACACTTATTGAGAACCTTAAAGAAGACCAGGAGGAACTCATTTTATAGTTGAAAAATGGTAACTAACATCAACTCTTATTCCCTATTATGCATTTAAAAATAAGATATAATATAGCACCAAAACGTACATTAAGCACTAAACTACCCATAATATGAGACCCTGTGAGTACTGGCTTTCTCTTCAATGGTTTTAGTATGTTTCAACACAAAGGTTTCAACACAAAATCTTAACTTAAGGTTTGCTTTCTGCACAATTACATATCCAAGTTTCTAGGGACTGTGAGCTGCATAGCTTTTTTCAGAATTAAATCTTATATATTTTGTACTACCGAGTCTTTTCCCATCAGACTAATTCAAATTCATCCTTTAAAATCTAGCTCACATGTCACTTTTGCAGCCCTCCCCTGTACTCCCAGGCAGAATTAAGTATTTCTTCCTTAGAACTCTCACCATATATGGCACATAGTACTGTTTGACCCATTTCTCCCTTCCTCTTTTTGGGACATGCTTTCTAACATTCACAAATTCAATCACCTAATCATACAGATTTGCCATTCTTTATCTAAGGGAGCCTATTATATAATTCTGTTGTGTACTGTTTCTAAGGATGATATTCTGATACAGGCAGTCTTAACTATTTGATTTGGGTCAGAATTCTGTGAGACAAGTCCATAACAGGTTTCCCAGATTGTAACAAAAATATTGGGTGTCAAATGCTTTAACGTAGGGGATCTAAGTGACATATGATTCAAAGCAATCCTCAGCTGGGCCTAACAATGCCATTTCTTCCTAAGGCTTAAGGAAATAACAATGAAGATGAGTAGGAGCTACACCACAGTGTTAAAATGAATAAGACCTATGAGGAGAGCTTTGATGTCTTTTGAATATGCTATAAGGCTCATGATGAAGAAAGGACGCAGGAAGGAACATCAAGGCATGCCTGATGGGCACAAAGAAATTCAATACTATAAATCAAAGTAAGCTTCAATAGTTGAACAGTGGTGAAGTTAAAGAGAGACTCATGATGGTAATGAAGGAATAGATTGCACCAACCTAAACAAACCTGATGACTAGTTAGAAAAACACAGACATTACCCTCATGCAGGGAGCCATGACACTTTATGAAGACCCAAAAAAGCACGTGTAACTAAGGTTTGCCTGTGGATTGAATGCATAAAAAGGAGGAACTGTGCACCATCTAGATAGAGTTGTATATGACTAGCTATAACACAAACTCAGAATCCTCATGAAGAAATTTTACCCAAAAATAGCACTTTGGGCCAAGATGGAAGATCACTGTGGAGTGTCTTTTAAGTCACAAAAACAGGAAGGAATTAAATTATCAGACCATTTCCCAAGGAGCCTATCTTCCTGGTAAGGAGAGATCCTTTGTCCAAGGTTTTTTGAGAAGACTGGTTGTTTTGCATGGTACTATAATCAGGTATCCAGGCTTATTCAAAAATCATATCTCAATGCCTGCAGTTATGGTTCACCAGATAATAAGGATTAGTAAGCACTTTAAACATAGCCAGTACTTATACTTGTGTTTGTATTTATACCTTGCATCTGAAAAGGAATTACTCCCAGCAAACATTTCTGTACAGTGCAGTGAGCTGGTAATATGAGACATATTGTAGTGCAGTGGTTTTCAGAAGTCTACAGATGCCTGGTGGGGATGTGGTGATGTCCCCAAGACCATTTCAAAGAGTCTGCAATGTCAAAACTACTTTTGAAATTATACTAAGGTGCTATTTGCCTTTTTCATATGTTGACATTTGCACTAATTGTGTACAACTGCTAGCACTTTTACATGAATCAAAGTAATGGTACCAAACTCTACCAGTAGTCATCACATACTTTACTACCATGCATTTACAAGTTTAAAATAGTAGTACAGCCGGGCTCAGTGGCTCAGCCTGTAATCCCGCGCCTTAGGAGGCTGAGGTGAGTGGATTGCCTGAGACCGTGGGCTCGAGACCCGCCTGGGCAACTTGGTGAGACCTCATCTCTACAATAAATCAAAAATTAGCCGGCCAGGGTAGCGTGTGCCTGTAGTTCCAGTTACTTGGAAGGCTGAGGCGGAAGGATTGCCAGAGCCCAGCAGGTCGAGGCTGCAGTAGCCAGGAGCAGCCACTGCACTCCAGTCTGGGCAACAGAGTGAGACTCCAACTCAAAAAAACCAAACAACAACAACAACAACAAAAAAACAGTAGTACAAATTATTTTTATTAATTTTTAGTCACCAAATCCACTATTTTTTATTTTCTGTATGATGAAACAAAAAGTACACATAAAGCACCTCTGCTACATACTTGTGGTTTTCTCAAGGAACACATGCTCATGGCTATCTCAAGACACAATGTAAACAATTTGTTCAATTGTTTGATTGCAACTTAAATTGGCTGCTTTATTCATGAAACAAAATTTATAATAGTTAACAAAGTATGATTATTCCGCTTGGGTATGTGGTATACATTTTCTTTGAAACTCTATGAAGAAAATCTGTTATTTCAAGTGAAATGATTGACCATATTTGTTATGATAAGATTTCAAGCTTTCAACAAATATTAGAATTTTGGAAAACTTGTAACTATCCTGTGAGATTGACAGCTTCCCACATGGTATAAATGCCAATAGCCAGTGTTGAGCCAGAAGATGTAACCAAATCTTTAAGTGATTGCCAAT
This sequence comes from Tarsius wallacei, assembly GCA_963574415.1. Lineage (NCBI taxonomy): Eukaryota > Metazoa > Chordata > Mammalia > Primates > Tarsiidae > Tarsius > Tarsius wallacei. The sequence goes on along the minus strand of CAUYQG010064700.1, from coordinate 13,424 downwards.
GCCTACAGAAATGAGACAGGACCTAGCTCATTATCAACAGGGTAAATTGGAGCTACGACTCTCCTTCACTTAGCCTGACTGACTGACTGAACAGCATCATTGGATAAGCAAGAAAGAGGACCGCGCCCTCAATGCTAGGATATCGTGCAGAATTCTGCCTCCCCTACCACTCTTTGTAGTCTCAACAACACAGGGAGAAAAGGTCAAGAAAGAGGGAGGGCAGAAGTATGTGACAAACAGAAATTACCCACCTGTTCCCAGTATTTTAAGCCCCAGAATAAGGTCTAGTCTGCTCGAGAAAGAAGTGAAAAGAGCACTGGATTAAAACTATGACTGAAGTTTTAATATGAAGAGAACCGAGTCTTAAATACTGGAATGAGATTAGAATGTTTGAAAGCTATGGAATGGTGGCAAGATGCTGTTAAGATAGTTGATATCCAGTAGGAAAGGGAAGTCTGACTAAGGTAGAACTGAGAGGTAGTTATAGACAAAAAGCAAAACTGATTTGTACTTACACTGCAACAAGCTAAGGCTTCTTAATGAAATGGTTATGCATGGATGGAGAGTGTCTGAAATTAGTTCCACACAGATTAGTATTCTTAGCCTTCCATCCATCCCTCCATTCCTTTTTTGTATAATCAATGAAATTGAAGAGGGGCACCAGCAATGAGATCCTGGTATGAGCTCTATTTAAGCATACTATTTAAGTCTAGAAGCAGTCCATCAGTATGTTCACTCCTGTTTGTAAAAATCCTAAGTAGATAAAAGAACCATATTTCTATATCTGGGAGGATATCATCAAAGTCACAAATATGAATTGACAGATAAGCATTACTAATGATGGGAGATGATAAAAATGGTAATAAGTATTTTAAATAATAAAGTGGAGGAGATTGCTGAGAACACAGCTCATAAAGCAGAAATTAATTTGATACCTCAATGCTTTAAACTTTCATCTTTTAATGATTTCAACTAAAGAAGAAATCCAAAAGAAGGCTTATCAGACAAAGAGGAGAAACCAGTATATTTTAAATGGATGCTGTTCAACTGCACAATACAGAGGAAGAAAAATGAAGGATCTAAAGAAAGAGATTAAGAAAAAAGTAAGTGAAAGCTGGTCAAGAAGTGGTACTTGAATTGGGGCTGAATATGGAGGATGAACAGGCATGAATGACAGACAGAGTGGAACAATTTCTGGATGAATGAGAGACAATAATGTAGAGTGGCTGTGACACATTACATTATTAATACATACCGAGACTGAACTGCGGGTAATGCTCATAAATCTAACTGCAATTAGTACAGGTTTCTGGATTAGGAGGGACATGAAAAGGAAAGCAGAAGGTTAGAATGCACATGTCATTGCCCCATTAGAAGAGAAAGTTTAATCTTTCAATGGACTGAATACATCCATCTTCTGCAGCACTAGCTAAAAAGCACAGCTTGTCTATCTGCTTTGAAAAGTAGCTCTATAGCAAAAGTCTTTCCTCTTCCTATCTGGATGGCTGCTACTAAATCAGACCTCTCAGAACTGAATTCCTGAAAATTCACAGTACAGAAAAGCTTAACTTTAAATGAGATTTCTAATTTCAATATCTGGAAAAAGATTTAGACAGTACCTCAATGGGATTTATTTAATATATTTACTGCTATGCTTATGTTTGTTTTTAGAGAAGACCTTTCACTAATTTGATCAACAGACCTTTATTGAGCACTTATTCTGTGCCAGGCAGTTTAAATAGTAAAGAAAGAAACGGAGTTATTTTACTACTAAACTAAGCATAAACTGTGAAGATATGGAGGAAGTATTGCTGGGCCCCTGGAAAAGTATAGGCATGATGATGGAGAAGTCTACTTCTCTTTAGAAATTTACTGAGGATCTGAAATAGGTGCTGATTGCTATAATGTTATTTTAAAACTGAGAGGAAGGATAGCAATAATTAAATTTTAATGCAGTTGTAGTTCTCCGGTTACCCTAACCCTATTAATTATTGGTCATTGAGAACTGGAGTTATTTATACATAGGTCACTGGTTGCAGAGAAAGGTATTAAATAGATTTTCCCAAACACTAAACCCTTAAAGAAATTTATTTGATAATAGTAGACTCAGATGGAATCCCCTTTCCTTAAGAACCAAACGATTCAGTTCAAATTCAATTGCAAATGATTAAGTTCTCTACACCCCAGGAGTGTTGGCAGGACCACCAAAAGTGACATGGTTGAAGGTGGGAACAGACGGTGGAAGGAAGCAAAGAAAAGTATTAGGATAGATATGTTTTTATAGAAAGGACATGAAAAGAAAACAGGGCAGATTGTTAAGCCACCAACATTTTACCCAAATACTTGATTTGAAAAATTCTACACATTCAATCACATGTATTCTGTACACACAACTAAGGAGAGCTAGTAGATTAAACATGAGGCATCTAAAGCACCCTGAGATTTGGTGATTTTTTTTTACTTGTCCCTTATGAAAAAGATTCTGAGAATAATCCTACTGTACACCACAAATGCACATTTAAAATCCCAAGAAGGTCCCCATTTCTCCCTGTGATTCCACGTCTTGCATCTTACCATTGATCTACGAATCAGGGACAGCCTGGTCTTTGCCTTATTCTCAGCAAATTCCAGGCTACTGATATCTTTGAGACGAGCCTTATATTTATTCATTTGTTCCACAACAATCAGCTCCACACAGCTGAAATAGGAGAAAAGAGAGAAAACTGTTAAGAGCTGAAGTAAATCAAATAAAGTATAGCATCCACAGACTGTTTTTCAGCCATGTGTGACAGACAGTTGAAGAATGAAGGAAAAATTAACAACCTTTACTTTATAAACTCAGAGTCAAGGTTTTGAATGGTGGTTCACAGCTTTACCTGCACTTCAGAAACCACCTGAAAAGTGGTTACAAATCTCAGTGCCTAGGCTACATCCCAGAACAATTAAATCAAACTCTGAAGATGGGATCCAAACACTGATTTATTTTTTAAGGTTCCTTTTGCAGTCAAGATTAAGAAAGTAGAAGAGAATAAAAAAAGCAGAGAGCTAAAAAAAATAAGGCCAGGGTGAAATACAGAAATATTAAAGTATTAAGACCAAAGGGGTCGGGCATGGTGGCTCACGCCTATAATCCCAGCACTTTGAAAGGCTGAGATGTATGGATTGCTTGAGTCCCACAGTTCAAATGCAGCCTCGGCAACAGAGCAAAGCCTCATTTCTACAAAAAAATAAAAAAATTAGCTGGGCGTGGTGGCATGTGACTATAGTCCCAGCTACTCAGGATATTCAGGTGGAAGGATTGCCTGAACTCAGGAGGTTGAGACTGCTGTAAGCAGTGATCGTCGTGATTATGTCACTGCACTCTAGCCTGGGTGACAAAGTGAGACTCTGACACAAACAAACAAACAAACAAAACTCCCCCAACCAAAACAAAAAAAAAAAACCCAAGGGGAATCAGAGCTGTAAGACCACAGTTAGACTAGATTATAGGAAGATATAAAGTGTACATAATTTGGTACAATGGAATTTTAAAATCTATTTAAAATCTATAAGCAGTCCTAAAGAAAAGTCAGATTTAGAAAATAAGACCCTTTAAAATGAAAGCTGAATTAAATCTAAGACTTACATTCATCGGCATAAGAAAACCCAACAGTGACCAACAATTTTCCTAAAAACACCTGAACTTATGAAACCATCCACTGTGTTTAATATCTAGATAAAATGACTACACCAAGTCAGTCAGAAGTCCCTGAGGTCTTGCAAAGCTTACGTGGTAGTCTTACTGATGTCCTGTACACTTTGCAGCGGGTCAGTGGTGTCAGGGCAGCGGAGAATGCAGGGTGCAAACACAATGGCCAAAGCATTAGCTGACATTCGATTAGTATCTTCCTGTAGAGCAATCCTAAGGAACAAAACAAAACAAAAAACAAGTGAAAAGGGTATAAAAAAAGGGGGAATAGTAGAAAGGTGGGGCCAGCCTCGGTGGCTCAGCCTGTAACCCCAGCATTTTGGAAGGCTGAAGTGAGTGGGTTGCCTGAGCCTGCGGGTTCGAGACCAGCCTGGGCAACTTGGCCAGACATCGTCTCTACAATAAATCAAAAATTAGCTGGGCATGGTAGTGCACGCCTGTAGTTCTGGCTACTGCGAAGGCTGAGGTGGATGGATCACCGGAGCCCAGCAGGTTGACACTGGGGTGGCCGTGAGTGTGCCACTGCACTCTAGCCTGGGTGATAGCGTGAGACACCAACTCAAAAACAAAAACCAAAAATAAAAAAATTTTTTAAAATCCAGATTTTTTTTTAAAAAAAGAAAAACAGGCAGAAGAGATGAATGAAAGAAGGCAATGTAACATCAACTGCATAGTACTTGAAGGCTATCCATGTCAGTTTAAGAACTGCAGACTTTTCCCAGAGCTGTTTCTTTGGGAAATGTGCTTTCACTGTTACTTCCTGGAAGCAGTCAAGGTCAGCAGATAGCTTATCAGGGAAACTTGTGACCCACTGCTCAAGGCCAACAACACCAAATGAACATGTCTAAAAAATGCAGAGTAGAGGCTTTAAGGCATTTTTTGACAGTTATGTAAGACATCTAACCAGAAAGAAAGATGGCTTTCTTCTCAACTATTTCTGACATTTACACACAGGGGAAGAGAGACTACTTCTCATGCCTCTTTGGTCAATTAATTCCTGAGCTTGAGCCGAGCCCCTCTATGAATTAGGTTACATCAACAGATATACAACCCTGTCTAGTTCAAGAATTAGAAAACAGGCCTAGGTACGCAGTGCCACCATGAGGCTGAAGCTTATACGTGGCTCAAATAAGGACAAAGAAGCACCTGCCATGCAGTGCAACTCAGCTGGGGATTTCTGCTCCAGGGAATTCTAGCCACTTGCTTGAGACACTGACTTCATAAAGACAAGAAAAAATATAAATAGCTGTCAGTTTTCTGAATGGAAAAGTTCTTTTATTTAGAATTACGCAAGAGAAACTACTAAGCATTCTCATGCTTCCTGAGGCTACCTGACTAGATGAAAGATGAGGCGTTCCAGTGTATTGAGATGAGTTCGGGAGAGCTGGTCAATCACAGAGTATACACCACGGATTGTCTCCTTCCTCTCTTGAAGGCCTAAAAACAGTAAGATCAGCAAATACGACTGAATATCCTCTCTTACATGCTTTATCTTCTTCCTGGACAAATACCACATAGTAAGGGAGGCTGGCTCTAGTGTTTTAGGTAAGGTAGTTGCACCCGTCTGGCAGGAGAAGAGCAACTCATGGTGACTACTTAACCTTTGCAAGAGCTCTGTATTTGTAAGCATCACTTGAGTTGTCATCTATATCCCAGTAATCCTTACTTACAGCAAGGGGAGAGAGATGCTCTAGTTTTTCAGCCATGGTCTGGCAGACTGGTTTTCCATTAAAATCACCCAATTGTCACATAATTTATAAATCCTTCATAAATTTATAAATGTATACAGCCTAATACTAGTATTAGGCAGGGCTTCTCCAAAATCCTATATACCTGTAGCAGTGAGAAACTTAACTCCAAAACCTGTTAGGCCTGACATAAAAAAGCCAGCTTTACACATAGTTCTTGTCTAGATTCACAATTTAAATAAACGTAAGTCTACCCATCAATATCCGATTTAATATTTTAATCTGTTTTATAACCCTAGTCTTTCAATCTCTTTGTAAGAAGCAACAAAGTGGCTTACTCAGAAAACTTTTAGGACACTGACATTTTAATGAGTCTCTAAAAAGCCAACATTTGAATAGGTGGCAGTACACTGACTGTCAAAAGCTTACCTTTGGATCATAAGGAATAACCCTCTAGAGGATAGATTAATAATCTACACTGAACATGGTATTTCTTTCCCAAATGTAGGCCTTCCCTGTAACCCAGGAAGTCTGTGCTTACCCATAGCTCGAAGAAATTCCTCATAGAGTTCAAAGGTCATGAGTGGATTGGGCAAATCTCGAAGCCACTGTTTGAATACACTTGCAATGACGTGTATATTATAGTCATCTAGATTGACACTCTCGGCATCTATTTAGAGATAAGAGTTAGACAGCAAAGCCAAAACATGCAAAACAATTCAAATAATTCACTTTAGAAACTATCATCGCTTAAAAGGAAGGCTTCATGTTTCTCAGTCAAATTGACTAACTTCTATCTTCCACAATCTAAATACCATGATTCCGTGTTTTAGAACAGTGCTTTCACTTTGGTAAAGGAACGGTTCTTTTTTTTTGAGTTGGAGTCTCATTCTGTCACCCAGACTGGGGTGCAGTGGCTGCTCCCCGCCACTGCAGCCTCGACCGGCTGGGCTCTGGCGATCCTTCCGCCTCAGTCTTCCAAGTAGCTGGAATTACAGGCGCGTGCTACCATGCCCGGCTAATTTTTTGATTTATTGTAGAGATGAGGTCTCGCCAAGTTGCCCAGGTGGGTCTCGAGCCCACGGGCTCAGGCAATCCACTCACCTCAGCCTCCCAAAGCATGGGATTACAGGCTGAGCCACCAAGCCCGGCTAGGAACGGTTCTTATTTGTCTTTGTTTATCAAATCTGTTATGGACTGACATGTGTAAAATGAAAGATCACATTTAGATGTTGAAGCATTGCTAAACTGTTATAAATGTTTCTAAATGCCCACTCTCCATTTCTGTACCTACTTTGTTGTGAATTTGCCCACAGACCATACTTCATAGCAATGGTTTAGAAGACAAGTGAAAAAAAGCATAAAGGACATTTTCTAAAAGTAATGCTGATTTTAAGTCATTCTTAGAGAAGAAAGGACAGTTGATAATTGAGCTTAGGAAATGTAATGGAAACACCTTTCACTTATAAACTCCCTAAGGTTATACAGAGCAGATGATTGGAAGGATACAGGATGAATGATATTCACTTGTGTTGCTCCAAGGCAAAAGAGATAAAGTTAGCAGTTGCCTATAAACTGGAGTAACCCAAGTCAGTCTCTGATAGGCAGAAACCCCTGCTTGAGTTTTCCCAGTCATTTTCGTCTATTAGTTCCACACAAATACATTTCTCACTGATTTGCTCATTAAAAAACAGCATTGTGGATAGGTTTTTGACCACACAAAGACAAGTTTTGCATTAAGTTTGGTTCAGAAAGACCTATTCCTTCCCAACAGTGGTAAAGAGTAGAAGTTGAGAATGAAAGAAAGTGAAACTCCTGTCTAAATTCCAGGATTGACACTAGAGCTCTACACAGACATGTGCTCAACTCACTAATGATCAGATTAAGTAACTGCATCATCAGTGTGGAGGTAGGCAAGAAGATGCACTGGAAAGAACACCTCTTGGAGTCAGAATAATAAAGAGAAATGGCAAATAGCTGAGATTATGAATTCAGAAGATCTGGGGTTAAATCCCAACTTGGCCACTTACTGGTGATGAGTCTTTGGGCAAGATCCTCTATAAGCCTCAGTCCCTCTGTCTGTAAATAGGGATAATAATATCCCTAATTCATAGGATTGTTATGAAGATTATTATAAAATCACTAGCACGTGCCTTGCATCATCAATAGCTCGTTACTTAATTTTCCTGTACCTGAGTTTTCTTCCTTGTAAATTAGAGGTATCACGATCTTATCAAATTAGTAAAAAGATCAAATGAGATCTTTCACCAGTACAAATGATACACTCAATATGTTTGCTGAATTTACCACATACAACCAAAGACTTTTGAAAGTCACAAAATGATAAACAAGCACCACAGAAAAGACTGCACTCTTCTGGCTGTAAGTAAAGAATCAACTCGTAATGAAAACTTTAGGAGGATGAAACAACCTATTTAAATACAAGTTATTTGGAAATAATTTGGGTGGCATTATCTTACCTGTATCTAGACCCTGTCGAAGCTCCTTGATTTTATTAGTTGAACCAGACTTTCGGTAAATCCCTTCTGTATACAGTCCATGCATTTCAATGTAGTTTATGAGCTTTTCCACCACTAAAGGAACAGTTCGGTCTTCACTGGTCAAACGGGACAGTTCAACCCCAAACTGTCGAGATGACAGCTCCGGATCATACTAAATGGAAGAAAAGGGTTTATTTCTAAATGCACTGAAACATGTTTAACATATTCTCCAAGAGGGATAACTTTTTATTTCCCTAAGGTTTTGTGAGCATAGCTGTAAGACTTGAGAGAAAGGAAATTATGGCTAGATAAGTATAAATGAGATATTAGTTTCAATCCTTTACCACTTGGAACAGCCAAAAAAAAAAAAAATAGTGGAGAAAAGAATGTGGCAAAAGGCTACTGCTTCTCTTCCTGTCAGAAATCTCTTGCCCAAAGTGTGGGAGAAGGGGGTTAGATTTTGTATGCAAACAGCTTGGCCATTTACCAGATACCACTAGAAAATCTACTGAGTTTATACAAATTAGGGTTGTTAGTACTTTCTGAGATAATTTTTTTTTTTTTTTTTTGAGTTGGAGTCTCACTCTGTCGCCCCGACTGGAGTGCAGTGGCCGCTCCCAGCCACCGCAGCCTCAACCTGCTGGGCTCTGGCGATCCTTCCAAGCAGCTGGAACTACAGGTGCGCGCTACCACACCTGGCTAGTTTTTTGATTTATTGTAGAGATGAGGTCTTGCCTGCCCAGGCGGGTCTCGAATCCGCGGGCTCAGGCAATCCACTCACCTCAGCCTCCCAAGGCACTGGATTACAGGCTGAGCCACCGAGCCCGGCTATTACTGAGGTAATTTTAAGAATGTTTTGCTGTTTATATAAGCTTTATGAAAGTTTCACTAAAAACATATTTCATAACTAAAGGCAGAGACACACATAGACACTGGATCATTAATTAGTGTTACAGCTGATTTTTCTTGACCTTAATCTTGACTGTATCTAATATCATGTCTTATTAACCATAGGTTATCTGACTGCAAAAGAACAACTTATTCTTAAGATTTTAAGTAATTTACAGGAAAAAAATTGCCAGGTGTTTTCTCTGAAACTGAAAACTTTTTTTGCAAATGTTTTGGATTTATTTCCTTCTGTGCCATTTTCCTTCCCTAACAGGACACTGTACAGTTCACTTTCTCCTTCAACCTGCATCCAACCAGTTGTCAAGTTATTTTAGTAAATCAGTACCCCCTATTTTTTCTTTTCTGTTTTCAGTGACACCACCCTAGCTCAAAACTCTATCACTGCCAAACTGGACTCTTCCAACAGCTTCTAGACTACTTTTTCCACATCCGTTTTTTCCCTTTTAACATATTCTATAGTACATATAGCCTATTTTATTATCCTCAAAACCTTTCAATGACTAATAGTATATATCAAAATAAAGTGCAAACAATCTTGAGTCTGACATTCAAGACCTTACTTGAACTAATTTCTCGTTCTAGTCTTACATTCATACATTTGTTACTTATGAGGCTAGATACCAGGGAAACAAAGTGAGGTAAGAGACAGTTCTTCTCCTAAGAATAGCAGTGGTAGTGTGTGAAGATAAGTAAAATCATAAACAGATTTATTGAGTATTATGGAATCACAGAAAAGGATAACTCGATCAGGAAAGACAGGGTTGGATAACAAACAACTAATGATCTCAAAAAGACCTGATGTTTATCCTTAGTGTTTAGAAGCAAGTGGTACATAAGTAAAGAAAGCAAGAAAACTTTTCAGGCACAGGAAACACAGAACTACAAAATTGGCAAAGCAAAGCAACTAAGGGAAGTCACCAGAGAATTTTAAATAGGGAAATATATAATTAGTTTATTAGTTCCTATCAGTATTATCAGCATTATTTTGCATTATTCATCTATATACTCTGTATGCTAGCACACAATTATTAGAGTATTAATTTCATATCTATTTTGAAGCATGTTAAGCTATCTTAAATTAACATCAGGCAACACCTTTAAAAGAATTTCTAAATCTGAGACAGAATAGAAAGGACACTGAATGTTGGAATAGTTAGAGGATGCATGTCATTATAAAATTCTTGCACTGTCACTATATGAATTTGGGGAGTTTTTTTCTCATTTGCAACAGGAATAACAAACTTTTCTACCTCAGAGGGTTGTTGCAAATATTACACTGATGGTACCTGATATATGAAAAATGCTCAATAAATTATCATAGAAATAAAACATAATGCTTGCTGCAATAATTAATTTTTAGCCAAATGTTTCACTGTTACTATGACACGTACATGCACACACATAGTCAGTTTAAGTGTATGGTTCTACCTATGGTAATAGAAATGTTAAGACTTGTGAAAGCAAAATAAATAAATAAACTACTTAAGTTTAATAACTACTTATTAAACAAAATTTTAAAAAGTCATTTTATTTGAAATTAAGTAATCTAAAGCAAGCATGCTAGAAAAGTTTCTTTCTTGAAACTAAGAAACAAATTAATCTTACTATATTCTACTGAAACAAATTTAAGTTTAATTCTGAGTTTTCTTTTTAAAGATGTTTCATGTGACTGGTGCCGTGGCTCAAGCCTGTAATCCCAGCACTTTGGGAGACCAAGGTGAGAGGACTGCCTGAGTCCATGGGTTTGAGACCAGCCTGGGCAACTTGGTGAGACCTCATGTCTACAATAAATTAAAAAATTAGCCAGGCGTGATGGCACGTACCTTTAGTTCCAGCTACTTGGAAAGCTGAGGCTGAAGAATCCAGCCTGGGTGAAGGAGTGAGAATACGACTCAAAAAAAAAAACAAAAGACTCAGCCTGTAAACATTTTGGGAGCCCAGTCTGTGGGCTGCCTACCTGCTCTCTTGACGTTTTCTTTGGCTTTGCAGAAGCTTGTCAGTTTAATGAAGTCCCATTTGTCTATCCTATCTCTTATGGCATGGACACTTTGGGTTTTGATCAGGTATTGGTTGCCAGTTCCAACTTCCATAAGATTGTCTCCTGCATTTTCTAAGATTCTTACAGTTTAGGTTTTACATTTAGGTCTGTGATCCGTTTAGAGTTAATTTTTGTGTATAAGGATAGGTAGGGGTCCTGTTTCAATCTTCTGCATGTGGTCAGCCAGTTTTCCCAGTACCATTTACTGAATAGGTTCTCCTTTCCCCAGTAGTGGGTGGTGGAGGCTTTCTTGAAGATGAGTTAGTTGAGAAATTGAGGTTTTGCTTCTGAAATCTCAATTCTATTCCATCGGTCTATATGACTTTTCTTGTACCAATACCAGGCTTTTTTGATTATTGTAGCTTTATATTAAATTTTAAAGTGTGGGTGTGTTATACCCCCCTGCTTTTTTTTTTTTTTTTTTTTTTTTTGCTGAGGATTGTTTTGGCTATTCTTGGTTGTTTATGTTTCCATGTGAGTTTCTGTATTGTTTTTTCTAGGTCTGAGAAGAATTTTGCTGGTAATTTGATGGGTATTGCGTTAAATCTGTAGATTGTCTTAGGTAAAATGGACATCTTAACTAACAATGTTGATTCTTCCAATCCATGAGCATGGAATATTTTTCCACTAGTTTGTGTCATCTTTGATTTCTTTGAGCAGTGTTTTGTAGTTTTCATTGTAAAGGTCTTTCACATTTCTGGTTAGGAAGATTCCAAAGTATTTCTTTCTTTCTTTCTTTCTTTTTTTTGTGGCTATTGTGAATGGAATTGTGCTTTTTATTTGGGTTTCTGTTTATTATTGGTGTATAGAAATGTGATTGTCTTTTGCACATTTAAATTACACCCTAAGACTTTGCCAAAGTCATTTATCAGTGCAAGGAGTTTTTTGGAAGACTCTCTTGGGTTTTCAAGGTATATAATCATGTCGTCTACAAAGAGATATAACTTGACTTCCTCTTTTCCTATTTGGATATCCCTGATTGTCTTCTCTTCTCTGATTGCTCTAACTAGGACTTCCAAAACTATGCTGAATAGGAGGGGTGAGAGTGGCCATCCTTGTCTTGTTCCAGTTTTCAGGGGAAATGGTTCCAATTTTTGTCTAAACTTTAGGAGTATGCTGGCTGTGGGTTTCTTGTAGATGGCTCTTACTATTTTGAAGTATGTTCCATCTATGCCTAGATGTTCGAGGGTTTTTATCAAGAAGGGGTGCCGGATTTTATCAAAACCTTCTTCTGCATCTAATGATATAATCATGTGGTTTTTGTTTTTATGTCTGTTGATGTAGTTAATTACGTTTATGGTCTTATGAATGTTGAACCAGACTTGCATCCCAGGGATGAAGCCTACTTGGTCGTGATGGATGATTTTTGACATGTGTTGTTGAATCTGTTTGCTAGGATCTTGTTGAGAATTTTAGCATCTATGTTCATCAAAGATATTGGCCTGTAGTTCTCTTTGTTGGGTCTTTACCTGGCTTGGGTATCAATGTGACATTAGCTTCATAAAATGATGTGGGGAGAGTCCATCTTTCTCAATCGCCTGGAATATTTTCAATAGGATTGGTATCAGTTCCTCCTTACATGTTTTGTAGAATTCTGCTGGAAAGCCATCTGGTCCAGGGCTTTATTTTGTAGGCAGTTTTCTTATTACATAGTCAATTTCCTTGATTATTATTGGTCTATTTAGGGTCTCAATTTCGTCTTGTTTCAACCTAGGCAGGTTGTGTGATGACAGAAAGTCCTCCATTTCCTTAAGGTTTTCAAGTTTGTTTTCATACAAGTGTACATAGTAGTCTCTAATGATCTTTTGTATTTCTTCAGGGTCAGTTGTGACTTCATCTTATGTGTTTCTGATTGTGTTTATTTGGGCTTTTTCTCTCTTTTTCTTGGTCAGTCTAGCTAGGGGACCATCGATCTTGTTTATCCTTTAAAAGAAACAGCTTTTTGTTTCATTGATTATTTGTATTATCTTTTTGTCTTCTATGTCCTGGATTTGGGCTTTTATTTGGGTGATCTGGATTCTTCTGCTGAAATTAGGGTTTTTGTGGTCTTGCTTTTCCAGCTTCCTTAGGTGGCTTGTTAGGCTGTTAATTTGTGATCCATCCATTTTCTTCATGTGCGTTTGAAGGGATATAAATTCCCCTCTTACTACAGCTTTCATTGTGTCCCAGAGATTTTGGCAAGATGTTTCTTCATTTTCATTTATTTACAGGTATCTTTTAATCTCTGTTTTGATTTTATCATTGACCCACGAGTTGTTTAGCATCATGCTGTTTAGTATCCATGTTTTTGTGGGTTTTGGGAAGACTTGTTGGTGTTGATGTTTATTTTTATTCCACGGTGGTCTGAGAAGGTGCATGGTAAAATTTCGGTCCTTTTAAATTTGCTTATGCTTGATTTATGGCCAAGTATGTGGTCGATCTTAGAGTACGTTCCATGTGGTGATGAGTAGAATGTGTATTCTGAGATTTTTGAGTGGAAGGTTCTGTAGGTATCAATTAAGTCCATTTGATCAAGAGTCACATTGAGGTTTCGGATCTCGTTGCTGATTTTTTTGTCCTGATGGTCTGTCTAGGGTTGTGAGTTGGGTATTTTTTTTTTT
>CAUYQG010064698.1:0-20123 GCA_963574415.1 Tarsius wallacei | reverse complement strand
GCTGCTCCCCTTGATACCAATAAATCAAAGGGGCAGGGAACTGGTAGAAAGAAGTTTATTTCTGAGTTCGAATCCAGGGATCAGAGCCAGACTCGAGGTCTTTCTAAAATTGTTCTGCTCACCCTCCAGGCTTTTGCAGTTCACTTTTATAAGTCCAGAGTTGTTAGTAGCTGTGTGTTAGCCACGTGACCATAGAACTTGACTTCAGCTGCATTTATTGATAGTGACATTTTTCGGTCCAGGCTTTCTGGTGCCAGGTATCAGAGATATCTCATAGCTTTTATCAGTAGGGCCTGGCCAAAATGTTAATCACGCTTGCTGTAGAGTAAAAGGAGTTTACAAGGCCTGAGACATCGTACATTATGCAAAAGTTATACAAATCACAAAACGTATGATTACGTTGATACAAAAGTCATACAAATCACAAGGATTACAATTACATTGATACTATATTATTCAAACTTATAACCACTCAGAAAAAGGGAGTGTATGGGAATTCGCTTCTTTCAGTTGATTGGGCATAGACTACAGGGAAGTCAAGGATTCCCTGAAGCGACTTACTGGGAGTGCACAGGAGATAAGGGGAAGTGCACCTTTTATTAACTCTCAGGAATATTGCTCAGGAATGTGCAGGAGCTCTTACACCCTTGTCATGCCCTTCTCTAGGGGCTGTGACAATATGGACGAACATTAGCGGGTCTCTGTATCAGATACAGATTTTTAAATTCAGAGACAGAAAGAAACCTCAGTGAGAATTGGCCCAACACCCTGAAGTCATCAGTTGTATTTTTACTTTCTTCGTGGAAGGTCTGTTTCTGTCAAAAGATTTTTATAGTAAGGTCTTATCAAGTAGGAATTGAGGGACAATCAGATATTAGTGGGTCATGGACCTTGTTTGTTTCATCTCAAAATGAGGGTGTTTCTGCACAACAGTTGCTTGAAGTGCTGATTCTTTTTTTTTTTTTTTGAGTTGGAGTCTCACTCTTGTCAGCCAGGCTGGAGTGCAGTGGCATGCTCACAGCCACTGTAGTCTCCAACTGCTGGGCTTAGGCAATCCTTCCACCTCAGCCTTCCAAGTAGGTGGAACTACAGACGCACGCCACCATGCCTGGCTAGTTTGTGTGTGTGTGTGTGTGTGTGTGTGTGTGTGTGTGTGTGTGTGCGCGCGCGCGCTTTATTGTAGAGACAAGGTCTCACCAAGTTACCCAGGCTGGTCTCAAACCTTCGGGCTCAGGCAATCCTCTTGCCTAGGACTCCCAAAGTGCTGGGATTACAGGCTGAGACCCCGCACATGGCCAAAATGCTCATTCGTAAGCAGCTCCTTCATGTAACCTGGGATGACTCACCTTACGTACCATACATTATGCAAGTACAGTATAGTCAGTAGCCCTCTTAAAGCTCAGAACATACTTATGAGGTATGTTGTTCTTTTCATACTTCCTTTTACAAATAGTAAACTGAGCCCCAGAGAGGTTAAGTAATTTGCCCAAGGTCACACAGCTGGTGAATTTGAACTCAGGTTGTCTGATGACATCAGAGCTCCAAATCTTAACCACTGCATTCTACACTATACACATATAATTAACGCTAATTGATTAACATGAATTTTGCCTCATGTTCCTTATTCACTGTATAGCTTTTCTTTAGAACTCACCCACATGCCTGGCATCTTTGTCTTACTATGGGACTACTAGGAGTAAGCGAAGGGAGAAGACAACCCATGAAGCAATGAAGCCATTTTCCAGCTTGCCATCTCCGGGATTTCGGATAAGAACTTGCACAAGCATGTATGTTTCAAAATTTAGAGTGTTTTCTCAGCTGAGTTGCTGGCTTTCTCTATAACCAACTGACCTACTTTTCAAATGTGTTTGTTTTTAGGTGGCCATTAAAGATTAAATCTCCTGAATGAGTCAAAGATAAAACTCAGGGTCACTGAGCTTTAGAGAAACATAGTGTAACGGCACCAGGGAATAGCTTCGGGTGAAACCGATCAGATGCATTCACATACTTGGACGAGAAACGTGCAGGCCATGAGAGAGGGCCAGTTAACTTTCTTCCCCGTAGAGAAACTGAACGGCATCCCGGCCTCTGCCTGATCCTGGTGGCAGAGAATAAGGTGCCTGTGTCTGGGGTCATAAGAACATGAGAGTCCAGGGCTGCTCTGGCTGGTAGCTATTGCCTCCTGTGGTCAGCCAGGCAGCGGCTCAGTACATCTGTGCTGAGCTCTTTCCCTGCACCAAGTGCCACGCTCCTGAGTTGGAGCGTCAATGGTGAGCAAACCCAGATGTGAACTGGCTTCTGAGAGTTGAAGACAAAGCTTAATCAAACCTTTCACCTGGGACTATCACATTACAAATACAAATAAGCGCAATAAAGCAAAGAAATAAGTTTCTGTGGGAAGACAGAAAAAAGGCCTCGCACAAGAAGTGACAATAGAAACAGGAGCAGATGTCGGCCAGTCAAAGAGGGCAGAGAGTGGGCTTCCAGGCAGAGGAAATAACATATGCCAAAGCCTTGTAGCCACAAGGCCACTGGTTCAGATAGCATCTGTGTGTGAATTAGAAAAAAAGGTACCACTCCTCAAGTCCTTTTGCCTCTACTGGGAAATTGCCATAATTTATCAATTTTGTGTTAGAACAAGACTTTTTACTGCAAACTTCCAGACAACTGTTGTGGGTACGATTTTGCATTTTCTAGAGTGTCAGTGGCACAATCCTGTACTACCCAATACCATAGGGACTAGTCATGGGCAGCCTCTGAGCACTTGAAATGTGACTGGTCTAAATTGAGATGTGTTAGGCTAGGCAGGGTGGCTCATGCCTGTAATCACAGCCCTTTGGGAGGCTGAGGCAGGAGAATCTCTTGAGCCCAGGAGTTCAAGACCAGCCTAGGTGACATAGTGAGACCTCATCTCTACAAAGAAATCAAAATATTAGCTGGGCATGGAGGCACATGCCTGTAGTTCCAGCTACTTAGGAGATTGAGGCAGAAGGATCACCTGAGCCCAGGAGGTTGAGGCTGTGCTGAGCTGTGAGTGTACCACTGCCCTCCGGCCTGGGCAACAGAGACCTCAAAAACAAAATAAAACAAAACAAACTAAATTGAGATGTGTTATAAGCACAAAACACACAATGTATTTTAACAATGTGGTGTTAAAAAAAGAATGTACACTATCTCAAATATTTTGATATTGATTGTATTTTGAACTGATATGTTGGATTTATTGGGTTAAATAACATACATTTTTAACTTACTTTCACTTGTTTCTTTTAATTTTTCTTAATGTGACTATAAGAAAATTTAATTTAATTTAATGTACATGACTTGATGGCTCAAATGACATGTGAAGAGCACTGGTGACCTTTGATGGGGTGGCCCTGGGTCCTGTGTGGCAGGTGTGGACATGGGGAGCAGGGGGCACGAATGGAGGCCATAGGGAGGGTCGCACCAAGGGCAAAGGAGAGTGAGACAAGATAAGGCAAGGCCCGGCCTTATTTTATGAAGTGGGTAGAATTATACCTATCTTACCAGCAGGAAAACTGCTTCACAGAGCAGTTAATAAATTGCCAAGCCTTCTAGGAGATGGCAGAAAAGATACTAGAAAAGATGGCAGAAGGGCTGGAACCAGAAGAAGAGAGGACTTCGCTGTAACCCAGGAAGGGAGAACCATTGTGCACTGGCTACATGAATACGCATCTCAGGCATTATAAGAGCATTGCAGGCAATTCCTGCTTCCTGCAGCCTTCCCACCTGGGGCCTTGCGGCATGGTGCGTAAGGACATAGGAGAGGAATGCACAGAGATCTGGGAAGGAGGCCATGCCTGGCCTGATGTAATCCTAATGACACGCTGAGTATGCTTCTTTATCTACGAGAGGGGATTTGTCAAAATGGAAAGACAGCCACACTGGAACTAAACCAATATGTCAGAGTCTCAAGTTTTATATTGACTTGCTTTATAGTCTCAATAGTCCCCTGGAAATTGTTTCCTAATCCACAAAGTGAGAAGTTAAGACTGACTCTCCCTGATATTCCTACTGGCTCTAGTAATCTATAATCCATGAACACACATAACTCAGCAGGAACTTCCTCTGGTAACTGCGGATTCACAAGAACCTAGAGTTCAGGACTTAGGTTCTGTCCCTAAAACGATGCACCTCTGTTGTTTGATCTTTAAATATTTTTGAATCCTGAAACACACCGTCCTTTTTTTCGGTAAATTTCTCACTAAGAAATTTGTGATGTTATATAGAAAGATCATTTTTATGAAGAAATAAAACGGGTCTAAAATAAGGAGAATTGAGTTCCAGAGCAGCTAAGACATCAATCCCACCGGTGATGCTGACACCTTGCACTTGGCCCGTTTCCCCGTGTTGCCAAATGGGGACCATATTAGAATCAAATGAGGTCATGAATAAAACATGCTCTGAAGAGGACAAGCATTGACCCAAATGCATGACTGACTGTGGCCATTTTAATTGTTCATCCATCAGATTGAAATATCCAGATTTAAGGTAAATAGCAGGTGTAGGGCAGGCCTTGTGCCAGTTCCTTTGTAAGTGCTTGGCACTTGTGAGACCTTTTAAACTCCACAACACTAGCAAGTAGGTGTCATTTTATACTTCCATGTTCTAACGGGAGCACAGTGAGTCCAAATAAACCTGCCCATGGGTGCACAGCTGCCAATGACCAAGCAGGGCTCCTAATACAGGTGACCACAACTCTATCTCATCAAATTCCACCACTCTATCTAGTCTCTCAGCTCACATGGCTTAGAGGGGCCAAGCATGAACCTGTGCTTCACTTGCTAGGAAAAAAAAAAAGAAAATAGAAAAATAAACTCAAACATTGGACATTGGACATCATATATTTTGATGTATTCAACAAAATGGAAAGTAGCTAGATCATTATTTCTATGTCTTGTTGACTTAAAGTGAAGGTCATTTTAAGCTTTTTAAAGTGACTCATTTACTTTCATTCAGAGATGAGTTGTCTGATTTTAAAACATATGCAAAACTGCTTTACAGCTTATTTCTTACAGAAGACCTAAATTGAATGGTGTCCTGTGCACACAATAACCTTCCAGGTCATGGTACATTGAGACAGCCGCCAATATTGCATCAGAAGTGAGTGCCACCTTGCCCGGCCCACTCATCGGGAGGTCTCCTGGAGAGGCAGAGGCGTGTCAGCACAGACCAATCTGCAGGGAGAGATGCCTGGGGGATGGGGGCCCCAGCTCTAAACAAACAGGGGCCCGCGTGGGTTGACGTCAACTGCAGCATTGGCACGACAGCCAGGTGGGCTAATCTGTTTGTGCATATAACCTTTGCTGCAGACAGAGCCTATGCCAACATTCAATCTGGGTCACCTTGTGCTTCTACACTCACGTGACCTCTCCGATTGCCTTTTCTGGATCCTGCCTGTTGTGATCTTGCTAGAATCCAGGAAAGGCACCACAATGGAGGCCAGACACCAGGTGATGAGCCAGTCTGGAGCCAGTCTGTCTGGTGAGGAGCCTGGCTCTGCCATGCCCCAGCTGTGCAACCTTGAACGAGTCACAGGACCTCCCTGTGCCTCAGATCCCTCATATGGAAAATGGGGAGCATGACAGCATCCACCTCAGGGAATCATTGTGAGGGTGAAATGGGTGGGGTGGGTCAGGCTCTTAGAACAATGACTGGTGTACAAGAAACATGAACTGCTACTATTGTCATCCAGAGCGTTGCAAGACCTATCACTTTTTCACCATTCTTCATCTTAAGATGTCACAACCGTATATTAATTGTTTTTTTATTAGAAAATATAGTTGATTTAAAGTAAATTAGAGAGAGAGAGAGAGAAGATTCACCTCCCCAAGGTGGGGGAGGGGGCCAAAGCCAGGAAGCATGATCACAGCCATAGCTCAAAGAGCACATGGTCACACCAGAGTCTAGCAAGGCAATGGCCCGATTGGTTTTTGGTAGTATAATTCGCATAACATAAAATTCACTGTTTTAAAGCGTACAATTCGGTGTTTTTAGTATATTTGCTATGTTGTACAAGCAACACCACTATGTAATCTAGGTCATCTTATCACCCCCAAAAGAAGCCCTTCCTATTGGCAGTCACTCCCCCACTCCCTCTCCCCCATCCCTCTACTTTCTGCCTCTGGATTTGCCTATTTGGGACATTTCGTATAAATGGAATCACACGAATACACGGCCTTTTGTGAGGATGACACAACTATAAAAGAAGCCTTTACACTTTAGAACCAAAATAACAAGATCTCACCACCTTTTCCCCCAGAAATAATAAAGAGTCAGCTGCATTTGCTCGTGGTAACAGCCTCTCAGTGGGCTGACAGGAGGAGGCTCAGCTTGATTCCGGGTTTCGAAACATGTTAAGCTTTGAAGCTCATTTTCCATCCCACGTAACACAACAGAGAGGCAAAGCAGCAGGCCTATTGTTCCAGCCTCCTTCTTCCCTATTTTCCACAAAGGTCAGCAGAGTACCCCTGATGACTAAGTCTCATTACTAAGTACATTCCCTGCTAGGAGACTCACTCCTTCAGACCTGGCCTATAGAAAGAGACTTACCATAGAAATTTCATGAATGATAAACCCGTCTTCAAGCCCTTGACAGCCCTAGGCCAAGAGTGGGCTTAAATTATACCCTCGCAACTCTTGCTTTAACATACACTGAGGCCATCCTTTGGCTTGAGGGATGATAGTTAATTGCTTGTGAGGAAGGAGACTCCAACGTTGCCCTTACAGAGAAACAAATAATGCAGAATAGTAGATGACTCAGACTATTCCCAGTTTGAGAAGAAAACAAAAGTATTTATTTCTCAAATCCTTGAGATCGTGTGGAGAATCACAGAATGGAGGGAAGGAGGCTATAACCAGAAGCTGATTAACACGTCCAGCCAGGAGTCCGCAGAAGAGGGTAGCATCAACCTCTAAACCAGGCCTCTTCCCTGGTGACCACTGGAGCCCGTGGGGAGCAGCCTATTCACTTGGCCATCACAATCAATCAAGGGTCTCATTTAGGAAAACCCTCTGAAGATATATGTTCATGGAAACCAGGCTACACCAAATTTATATTTTGTAGCTGAGTCTTTCAGGCACCTGGGTATAACTAACTATGAATATTTGTTTTATTATGATGATTATTTTCATTGCCCAACCATGAGACGACATAATTTTGTGCAGAGTAATGTCGTAAAAAAAGTGGTAAACTTGGACCCAAAACACCTGGAGCAAATCCTGATTTATTCATTCAATATCATTGTGACCTAAAACAACTATTTTTGTTTCTTTGTCTTGGACATCTTCAAATGTAAAACAACAGTGACCCCCGGACCCCTCCTACTCTGAGAATCTACGAGAATGTAACACCAATGTGAAGCCCCTCAGGGCTAATCTCTGGCAGACAGACTGAAGTCCAGGAGGAGAAATGCAAGCGATGACTTCTGGCCCACTGAGCTGCTTCTGTTCATAAGTGGTTTGAGAATTAAGCAAAAAAATTCAAAAAGCCACTGGTCTTTAGTCTAGTAAAGGTGGGGGGGAAAATGGAAAGTATATTTTAAGAAACGATGGGATTAAAAAACAAAGGTGTACTTATCACCCTTGCTTTTTGATTGTTGTCACAGGGGCAGAGTGTTCTAACATCTCTCTAGGAAAACCAACATCCTTCTGAAGGTGTTAAGCTCCAAGCTGGCTAACAGTCCAGGAAGGAGGAGAAGGCAGAGCAGGAAACGTAAACTGTGTAACCAGTAGACAGCGAACTAATTGTAAAATGGGCCTAGTGTTAGGCCCCACTTTTATGGGTCACTTGCTGCCCTGCCCTGTTTGAGACTCTGGAAAAGGTTGCTTTGTCACCTGAGTGGACTTTGCCTTTCATGCCAGTGGCTAAGAGTTCCCTGCCCCTTGTGGTTTCTCTGATTACATGATTACTCAGGCTGACTGGGATTTCTTTCTTCGAGATCAGCCCTCTTTATCAAAGGACCCATGATGATCTCTGGACATTCATTCCCGTATGATACCAAGGCTACCAACAGCAGTGAGGTCACATTACACCCTGGCACAATCTGAAAGGGACAAAAGGTCTACTGTACATACTGTGTCTACTCTTAAGGCTGGGTGTTGCTCATTTTATAGCTTCTCAAGAACTAAAACGCGCTGTCAAAGCTCAGAAACGGACCCGTAAGCCACTCAGTTTACCTATAAACATGTTTCAACTACCTTTTGGGACTAAATAAACGTAGCTTGCATTTTCAGTTTATAAACGGTGGCCTTAGACCAATAGAATTCATGAATTAAAAACAAACCTTAATCCATTTGGTATTAATTTCTATCCCTGAGTTTTTCACATGGCTTTGTTTCCCAATCCATTTGAACAAAACAAGATAGATCGGCTTTCATTGTAGTCAAAATATTTTGCAGGAGCTGACGAAAAAATTCTCATCCTGAGGCAGATAAGAGGGTGCATGTGATGTCAAAACAAGGGCAAGCAAACCTGATGTTAAACAAACAGTTCTCAGTGGGCTGTTTTGAATATCCCTTGTCTTTACTTGTAAGAAATAGAATTTTTTAAAGCATCATCACACTGCAAATGCTCAAAGATGAAAATCTCATCCCCCTTGCCTATTATTTTTAAGTTTATATATGTTGGAGAATACCAAGTGAACTGCGAGAAAATATTGGTTATCACTAGAGAAACTATTTTTCAAAAATCTTTTAAAATTGATACATAACAATCAGATATATTTATGGAGTACACATGATACTTTTTTTTTTTTTTTTTTTTTTTGAGTTGGCGTCTCACTCCGTCGCCCAGACTGGAGTGCAGTGGCCGCTCCCGGCCACCGCAGCCTCGACCTGCTGGGCTCCGGCGATCCTTCCGCCTCAGCCTTCCAAGTAACCGGAACTACAGGCGTGCGCTACCACGCCTGGCTAATTTTTTTGATTTATTGTAGAGATGAAGTTTCGCCTGCCCAGGCGGGTCTCGAACCCGCGGGCTCAGGCAATCCACTCACCTCAGCCTCCTAAGGTGCGGGATTACAGGCTGAGCCACCGAGGCCGGCGATATTTTAATACATACATACAATGTGTAATAATCAAATCAAGGTATTTAGGATATCCATCACCTCAAATATTTATCATTTCTTTGTGATAGGAACATTTCAAATCTTCTCTCCTAGCTATTTTGAAATACACAATATGTTGTTGTTAACTATAGTCGCCCTACTGTGCTACCGAACACTAGAATTTACACCTTCCATCTGTGTGTTTGTATCCCTCAACCCACCTGTCTTCATATCCTTCACCCTTACACCCTTCCCAGCCTCTGGTAACTGCCATCCTATTCACTGTCTCCACGAGACCAATGTCTTTATCTCCCACGTATGAGTTAAAACATATATACTTGTCTTTCTGTGCCTGGCTCATTCCATTTAACACAGTGGCTTCTAGTTCCATCCATGTTGCTGCAAATAACAGGATTTCATTCTTTTTGTGGTTAAATGATATCCTATTGCATCTAGGTACCATATCTTCTTTATCCAATCATCTGTTGATGGACACTTAGGTTGATTCCTTATCTTGGCTGTTATGAAGGATGCGGCAATGAACATGGGGGTGCAGGTATGCCTTTGATATGCTGAGAGCCAGGAAAGAAATTCATCCAGGTGTGACGTGGGTCCCATCCCTCAACAATATTTATTGGGCATCCATTGACACTCTGTTTGCTGCCTTTGGGAAGACTGCTACTGCCATTTAGAGGGCAAAGCACAAATGCTCTCCTTGACTCCAGTAAGGATGGGCTTGTGGGCAGGTGTGATCATTTACACTGGTGATATAAAGAGCATGTAAGGGAAGTTTATGTAAACTGCTGCCCGCTTTTCAAAAAATTGGAGTGATCATTTATTACTGAGTATCAGATGAGACTTGTCAACAATCTCAGCTAAAGGTCAACAGAGGAAAGGTGTTAAGCACCAAATTACCTTTTAATGTGATATTCATGAATATGCTATTCTCACTACTTAGAAATTCCATAATCAGTATTTTCTCTCTTGGGCGTGGGGAGCTTCTGTTAATGTGACTTGCAAGCACAAGAGTGATTTGATTTCATTATTTTAAGAGTACTTACAAGAGGTGTAGCATTTATAACTCGAAACAGGCAAAATACTTGCACACATGTTTTTCTGCTGAAATCACAGATGCTTTTACTTTTTACAGCAAAGAATGCATTGAAAAATAGACAATCTATCTAGCACAAAATGAGACTTGATAGACCTATTTAAACCAGGGTTTCCCAACTGCGGAACTACTGTCATCTGGATTCTTCATCAAAGACGCCCCTGTGCTTTGTAATCAATTGATCAATGAAATCAAATGTAACAGCACCTCTGCCTCTTCCCACTAGATCCCAGTAGCATCCTATCCCCTACCCCATCCCACCCCCCACTGTAACAAGCAAAAATGTCCCCAGACATTGCCAAATACCTCCTGGGTGACAAAATCACCCCTGGTGGACCACTGATTTAGATAAACAAGGGATTTTTTTGGGGGGGGGGAGGAGTCAAGAAATAGAGTCAGCCAGAGGATATAAAGTGGATTTCTGGTCATTGAAATAACGTTTTAAATTATAGTAACAAGAAGATATTGAGGATTGGATAGAAAGCTAGGAGTTTCCAACCTAGAGATTCTTCAACACATCACAGCCTTGTTTTGCAAGTTCCCAAAGGAGCAAGTAAGTTATCTGAAAGAATGAAATAAATTATACTTCGTCTTTTTACGATACAGTGTCTTCTAGACTAAACATGAACTAAAGAAGAATTAAAACTAAATTCCAGACTAAATAATTTTAAAGCTGGTCTAATGTTTGGTTTTTGAACGTATTGCTTAGTAGAAATGAGGAAAATTAAAATACTAACTTCTTAGGTTTCTGATCTAACCCACAAAGTTGATGGCTAGTTTGTGGGGGTTATTTTAGTATCTATCCCACTTATAAAATGTATATCTGTGCTCCATCTTGTGGTTTATAGACATAATAGATACGATTCTGCATCCAAATGTTTGGCAAATGAAACAATCTCTTTCATATTACCTCTCCTTCCCTGTCTCCCCTCCTCTGCCTAAATCAACCACACATGCACGCACATACTTTTCTAAGCTTCATTAATCTCGTTTTTATTTTATCTGCAACTGTTGATTTTAACCTATGGTCATGACTTTATTTATTTATTTTTTGAATCAGGACTCCCATTCTAGACAGAAACACAGCTTGTGAAACAGGATTCCTCTCTCCCTCTCACAAAGGTATTCTTGAAGCAGCTTGAAACCACTGACATAGGAAAGGGAATTGAACTTGTAAGTCCACGGTTATTATAGACAGCATGAGGCATAATAATATAAGCATTTTAGGGTCAAAACCTAATTTCTCAATTAACCTCAGGAAAAAAAATTCATAGCTTTCAAAGACAGAAATATACTAATATTATTAGGAACAATTCTCTTGGGTCTTCAAAAGTGGAAAAAGTACTGCAATAAAAAGAATTCTGTTTATTGTTCAAAGCTGCTATTTCCTTCAGTTCAGTTATTAAATTTAGTTCACTCATTAAATGTCAGTTCTCTGCTGTGAGAAGCCACCTTTCAATTGACACCTTGCCGCAACTACACTGATCTCATCTTGCCTGTTCTTCCATAGCTTATTCAATCCCAATAAGCCCCGCCTCTTCCATCAACCAGGCCTCCATACTGTGCTTTGGACATCTCTATAGGTATTGTTCACATCTAACAGGAATTCCCCCCTCCTGGTCTCCATCAAGTCAGCTGGTCTCCATCAAGTTAACTGGTCTCCATCAAGTCAACTGCTATGTTGTTTTGTTGTGTTTGATTTAGCCCCAAAACTCACCTGCAGTTTTTCCTGAGTAGTTCTCTCCAGAAAGAGCTCTGCCTCCCTTTAAGACTCCTTAAAATCTATGTATTGAGCTGAACTCAATTATTGTCTTGTTGTCTTTGAATTCTCCTTGAGGTGTTTCAATGAATAGGCTAACCACAGGCTTACCCCTAGATGGCAAATTTCTCAAAGACAAGATCTTATTTGTTCCCTTTACTATATTTCCTAACTTTTGTTGACAAGACATAAAATAATTCTGCAACGAACGCTTTCAACTGAATAGAACAAAAAGCTGAACTTTCTCCAAGTAAGAGTGAATTCTTCTGCGTGGTAGACTTTTGAATTGGAACACCTGCTCTTCTTGGCTCTACTGCAGTCTGCCAGGCTTCAGGTTCGAACTAGGACAGCCTCAGCTTCCTAAGGCAAGAGAGATTGCCCACTCTCCAAGAAGGGAAAGGACACACAGGTCTAGAGCTCACCCAAGGAGCCACAGGGGCAGAGACCGACCCAGGTTTTACAGGATTTGAAGCTTAGACCATTGTGGAAGGTGGGAAGATTCGTTGTAAGGAAAAGGATATTAAATGACAAAATTCTGGTTCAGTGCTTACCCAGCTTCAAGAGTGTGAGGGGAGGGAAACAGAAGGGAGAATGAGGCCTGCTGACAAATTTTGACAACTAACTTTTGAAATTATTTCCAGGCTTAAACGAAGTAGCAGATGCCCTCCTAAAATAAAAATTAAAAAAGTCACAAGTAAAAGAGATACATGCATTTCGACAAACAAAAAATGGCCTCGATAAATAAAATATGGTTAGTAGATACAAACGAAATGGCAGCTGCTTAACAATCCTGGCAAATTGTCAATTTTCAGACAAATGATGTTAAGGATACATGTCATAACTGCATGTAACATTGGGGAGGAGGGCACTAAAATTAGCCGACTCGAAAGTTGCTCGACAAACATAACCATCCACACTCCGTGGGTGTTGACACATGTGGGTTGTGGGGTAGGGAATGCCAGTTTCTTGCGTTTAATACTTGCAATCAAGAGAATAGGTTGGTTTTCTAGAAAGTCTTTAAGGCTGATAAATTTTATGTTGATTCAAGTGAGAGACAGTGTTAAAGTTTGTTCTACCTGAGACTGGGAGTTAATTTTGGTTAAAATTGACCGTACCTCTTCAAGAAGCAGCAAGCTTCCATCCAAATTTCTCTCCCGTTTCACAGACTTTACTTAATGCTGTGGTGGAAAAATAGCTATTTTGTTCTCTGCTACAGCTCTATAGGTTTTTAGGGATCCCATTTCTTCACTTTAGTCTTCGGAATCTTAATTCACAAACGAAGGATTCCCAATTACTAAAACCACTCATGGCTCTTGCCCTTATTCCTTTCAAAGATGAGGTGCTCTGGGGCAGATAAAAATGACAGCATGACATTCAAAGAGACCTAGTTTCCCTGCATTTGCTACCAGGTTAGCACAAACTGAAGACTACAGGGTCCTTATTTTATCTGCTATTGACCAGCACAACCATTATTACTGAAATAAGAGTGGATAAGTACTACATCCCCCCAGGAGACCCCCAGGAGAATGTCAGAGATGATAGGTATTATGTTGAGAAAAGTGATACCATTGAGAAGTGGCATGTATAGCTTTGTTTTAAACCTCCCTGGGATGCACCAAAGCCATGGAAGGCTGGTGAAGCTTCTGTGTTCAACACCTGCTGTCGGGTGTTCTTTCAACACGTTCCCCATGGCAAAGCCTAAGACTAAAACACAAGCATGCAGAGCTAGACTTCAAAGATTAGGAAGAAAGATACAAATGAAATTGACAGCAGTGACCACAAGGCCAGTGAAACAGTGACATGGCTTCCATGAGAACGGTCCCTCACTTCGGTGTCATTACAAATCACCCACTAAAATCAGTCCTTCCCCAGCCTCAGAATAATGTGAGTGGGCTTGGTAATGGACTTGTTCCATACATCCCAGATTTTGTGTGTGTGTATATGTGCCTGTGTGTGTATATATATACACACACACGCATATATATATACACACACATACACACACGCGTATGCTGTAGACTGTCATTATTTGTGGTCCTTATGTTCTATAAAGTATCTGTAAACATTGAATTAGTGAATACTGAAGCATTGCTCCTAAGGAGAGATACGGGATTAGGTTCCTGCAAGCCTCTGGTCATCGCGTCTTTGTTACCCAATCAATAAACAACCTTGTTTTGTGTGCATATCTGTTTAAAGACTCCTATGTAATACATATTGCTGATGCACTACCATGGAACTCACAGCCAGCCACACTGTCACTTGTGACTGAAGGAAGCCTCTCTCACATGTCGTTTCTCTGTGAGGCACGTCACAGCCCTCCTGGGTCTTGCAACGCTAGACAGCCCTTCAGCACTATCCTCGGTGTTAAACATTGAAGTCACCAAAAAGCACAAGAATGTGAAAGTCGTCAATACCAAACAGACTGTGTAGAGGCTGCTTGTTTATATACGAGGCCTGGAACAAGAGGCAGGTTGTTACTTTGTTTGACCTCAGCTGGGAACACACACAACAAGCAACTCAAATCTGTTACCACACTGCACACATCCATGCAGAACCGCAAACACACGCAAGTGTTGATTTGGGGGATACAAATAAATATTCCTGAGTAGATAAATTCACAAACACAGAATCTGCACATAACAAGTATTAGCTATATATGTCATACGTACATTATGATTCAGTCAATATTTATTGACACCTACTATTGGCTACAGCGTTCGGTGGTAGATGCTTAAAGGGTGCAAAAAATATAATTCATAACAGCTTTCCTCAAGGAATGCATGGATTATGAGTGAGTCAAGGCATTTGTATACAAAACAGTGAGAAGCAAAGCCAGTGTTGACTGACTAATGAAGACAGTCCATGTTATAAGAAAATTATGCAGTTTTTTTTCTGTTATGGCTATTTCATAAATTACTTATTTATGTAGACTTTGGAGAAAATAAAAAGCTTAGATCTGCGCTGTCCAATTATGATAGACACTAGCCACATGTGTCTATTTAAATTAAAATTTAAATTAAAATTAATTAAATCAAAATTTCAGCTCTTCAGTCCCACTTGCCACATATCAAGTGCTTCATAGTAACATGTGGCTGGTGGATACCATACTGGATGTCATAGACATAGAACACTTTCATCGACACAGAATGTTCTACTGGACGGTGTTGATTTAGATTCTATATTGTGGAACCAATGTGGAAAAAAATAATAAATGCCAAAAAACTTTCCATTTGTAATTGTTAAAACTACAAATGACTTAGGATATTTTAGGTTTTACCCTGACACACGAAAAGGAGACTTTCAAGCTTGCTATTTCTTGTCCAATAGCAATATTGATGATAACAGTCCAGAAACACAATGAACTTGCCACGCGGTCCTCAGATAACAGGAGTATAGCTATTAGAAATAAACAGCAATCTCTGACACCCTGTGCTCAGTGAGGGTTCATTATACATTTTTTAAAATTTCCATTTTTCTGACTGTTTCTCTATCATTTGTGTCCGTTGATTCTGTCAGAGCCACGAACAGTTCATGTGTGCTAGTGTGAGCCCCAGAGAATAAACCAGAAGACAAGACTGCTTGTCCAGGTTTATCACAGTATCATCAGTCACTTTGCCTCATTCAGTATGTAAACTTTATAACACAAGGATCAAGAAATTGGGCTTCGACTGTACTTCCACTTAGCTTCTATGGAGCTGCCCAAGTGCCCCAGGAATTTCCAAATATTGTCCCACCCACTCTGGGACTCCAAACCTTGGGTAGCTTCTCCAACTTAAGATTCCTTTTGCTACGGGCTCTACATATGGCTACCACTTTGTGAGGGCATGGGGTTGGGGCTGAGGCTGGGGTTAATTTCCTACAAAACCCACAGCACTCAAGTACCAACCAGGAAGTACACTTGTTTTTCAGATTCCCAAGCAGAAAAAAAAAATCTGTCATAACATGTCAATTCCTACCCCACCCTTTCATTTCCACGCTTTCTTCTTACTTCCAGCCCAGCTCAGGTGGTATTTTTTTGTCAGAGAAAGACAGAGGGGGACAGCTCTAGAAGCAGATACAACTCTTGGGAACTCTTTTTGACTGGTATTTGGATCTGCAACTTTTAAACTTGGAAGGTTAAGAACTTGCTGTCTTTTTTTTTCCAAGTACGCTTCTGACAATTTCCCCAAATCTCTCACTCGACTGAGGTATGTATAGTCACCCAAGGAAGAAAAGAACATGCAGGCTGATTTCACAAGTTGACTATCCTACCGCAGGATAATGCCTGACTTCTTAAACACTCAGATTCATTGTCAGTCTTACTTGAACCTACATATGGGGTTTTTCCAATACCTAAGCCATTTTCTATTCTGTTATCATTAGCAGCCATAGGGATAGAAGGAATTATTTAACTTGAAGGTAAAAATGCAGATTTGATAAGATGAACGAGACAAATATGTCTGTGATTAGAAAGTGGCTATATCTTGCGGTAGCTCACATCTGTAATCCCAGCACTTTGGGAGGCCGAGGCGAGAGGATTGTCTGAGCCCATGGGTTCAAGACCAGCCGGGACAACATGGCGAGACCTCATCTCTACAATAAATCAAAAAATTAACCAGGTGTGGTGGCGCGCACCTGTAGTTCCAGCTACTTGGAAGGCTGAGGTGGAAAGATCGCCTGAGCCCAGCAGGTCAAGGCTGCAGTGGCTGTGAGTGTGAGTGCCACTTCACTCCAGCCTGGGCGACAAAGTGAGACTCTGACTAAAAAATAAAAATAAAAATAAACCCAAAAACAAAAAAAGAAAGTGGCTATATCTTTCATTCCCTGGCCTACAATATACCTCTTTTTAAAAAAAATTACTTAATTTAGTCCTGAGCTTCCAAATTTACACTCAAAGATTACTTGGAAAAAGAGAGAGGAGACATGGAGATTATACTCCCTGAAACTTGTTAGAAATGCTCCCATCTGCCACCTCATGCTTAAAAAATTATCTGACACATCAAGGAGTTAATTTTTTCCCTTAAACGCCATCACGCAAGAGATACTGCCAAACTCTGAAAAATTTAATTTTAAAAAATAAATAATACTGATTCCATATGTGATTGGATTAAGGCACATTCAATTAGGAGCTCAGGGAGCCTGCCTTAACTAGTCCTGGAAATTCAGCATATTGCCCTCGTAACGCATATTCTTCAAAAGAAAGAAACAATTTTCAAATTAAGTCCCCATTGTAAACTTTTCTGAACATGCACTTTTTCTGTGCACTATAAAATCTGCTTTTCAACACAGTTAGCTTTTTTCCAGTGACTGAACACAGTTGCACAGTGGTCTACCCTCACCCAGGACACAAAAAGTTATTTTCTTTCAAAAACACAAAGATAATAGATTGGGTAGGCAACTTGAAATGTAATAGCAGCAACATTTTCATTTTGTTGGTTACTGGTAAGAGACTCCAAGGATGAATTCCATCTCCAGGTATTATATTTTGCAGGAAACAATGGAGTGGGTTGTGATCGGTATGCTCAGTGATGAGGCAGTCTGATTCCTCATTGCACTTATATGTGAATTACAGATGAAGCCGGACTCGGTGGCTCAGCCTGTAATCCCGCACATTGGGAGGCTGAGGTGAGTGGATTGCCGGAGCCCGCGGGTTCGAGACCCGCCTGGGCAACTTGGCGAGACCTCATCTTTACAAAAAATAAAAAAATTAGCCAGGTGTGGTAGCATGCGCCTGTAGTTCCAGCTCCTTGGAAGGCTGAGGCGGGAGGATCGCCAGAGCCCAGCAGGTCAAGGCTGCGGTGGCCGGGAGCGGCCACTGCACTCCAGTCTGGGCGACAGAGTGAGACTCCAACTCAAAAAAAAAAAAAAGAATTACAGATGGGCAGAGTTCCCATGGGGTAATGACACCCTCAAAGGAAGAAAAGAGGCTGTCTTACCAAAATGTGTCACGCACACATGAGTGTGACACGTGTGCTGTTCAGCAACAAATCTTGAAGGCCGTCTTCTTATGCTTCTCTGTCTCTTGGCCTCTGACTATTTAGCACTGGGCTTGCAATTTTCCAGGGACAGTCATTCGGTCTCTGAGCCTGCAGTGGCCATGATGTCAGGAAAGGTGACTTGGATGTGCACATGCTTCTTCCTCCCCTGGCTCCCGTGGACAGATCTCATTTCTATTTCTGTGTCACTAGTCTATTATACTCAGCATCCTTTAGGGTAAGCTCTTCATGCTTCCTACAAATAATTCTCTTTTATTTTATGTATTTTTTTTTTTGAGTCGAAGTCTCATGCTGTCACTCAGGCTGGAGTGTAGTGGCACAATCTCAGTTCATCACAGTCTCAACATCCTGGGCTTAGGCAATCCTTCCACCTCAGCCTCCTGAGTAGCGATGACTACAGGCATGCATCATCACACTTGACTATTTTTTAAATTTTTTTAGAGACAAAGTCTTACTATGTTGGCTAGGCTGGTCTCAAATCCCTGGGCTTGAGCAATTCTCCCGCCTTGGCCTCCCAAAATACTGGGACTATAGGTGTGAGTCACTGCACCCAGCCGCTCTTTTAAAATATACATAAAACCCTAGAGTCACAAATCAAGTAAATTAGGGGTTGATTGTATAAAAGCATTTCTCTTAGACCCCTCACATAACTAGTACTTACTATATTTACCTAGAGTATTTATCTAGCACACGTACCTACAACATAGCATATTTTCACCCCTTCCTCTGTATGACAAAATTACTTTTAGTAAAAATGTAAAATGAAATAAATAATAATAGGCAAAATAAATGCAGGCAGTTAAAATTCTCTTTTATTGAACTTTGTATCTATAACCATGCCAGTAAAAATTAATAGGTGATTTTAACAAAGTCAAAACATCTAGAAAAGTTAAAATTTAGGTGACTTCTAAATTACACCACTGATGTAATGTTTTATTTTATTGACTTCCTTTCATTTTAAAACAATGAAAAAATTAAAAAGAATATATTTCTGCTTTAAAGAATGATCCAAATTCAGAAAACTATATCATATAAGAATTAGATGTTTATTAACAAAACAAAAATATTACACCCTGCAGCTAGTACTGTAACACTATTTTTAATCTAAACACAAATAAAAGTAAAGTGGCCACACACAAAAATGGAGAATGGATGTAACTTTAGTTCTGTTTCTTCATCTTTTTTTTTTTTAATTTAAAAGATGTGGGGTACAATTCACGGTTAGGCAGATAAGTGGTCATCGTGTGGGTAAAGTTTGGGCCTCCCCTTGGTCCCTATTTCGCCTGATTTGAGATCAGGTACCCTTATTGAATATTATGTTCCCCCACCCTCAGCAGTTTCCAGCTACTGTCAATCCCTTACTTACAGTATTACGGTAAATGTTCAGGGTCTATTTATGAGTGAGAGCACGTGGTACTCAGTTCTTTGTCTCTGTGATAGATCACTGAGTATGATAGACTCTAACTCCATCCAAGTTGCTGAGAAGTCCATAATTTTGCCCTTCTTTATGACTGTGTAATATTTCATCGTGCATATGTACCACCTTTTTTTTCTTATCTAGGCCACTTTTGAGGGGCAGCATGGTTTGTTCCATGTTTTTGCTATCATCTTTACAATCTCCATACTATCTTATTTATTCCAAACCTACTATTTAAATGCAGGTATATGTGGTACCCAGGGAGTTAGGAACACAAGCTCTGTCAAAGTGAACTTGAACTCCCTACTGTTAGGAACTTACTCCAGACACAAGCATGTAGCAAAATCCACATGTGCTGGGTGCTAACTGGAATAGCTGAGAATTTTCTAAATGAACTGCCACGTAGAATATCATGTTTACTAAAGGACTAATAATATATGTGAATTTGGAGCTGATATATGTATTATTAAAACTTAGTAGTAGCCATAAAAATTCTTTGGAGCAGCCGGGCTCGGTGGCTCAGCCTGTAATCCCGTGCCTTTGGGAGGCTGAGGTGAGTGGATTGCCTGAGCCCGTGGGTTCAAGACCCGCCTGGGCAAGCAAGACCTCATCTCTACAATAAATCAAAAAATCAGCCGGGCGTGGTAGCGAGCACCTGTAGTTCCAGCTACTTGGAAGGCTGAGGCGGAAGGATCGCCGGAGCCCAGCAGGTCGAGGCTGCGGTGGCCAGGAGCGGCCACTGCACTCCAGTCTGGGCGACAGAGTGAGACTCCGACTCAAAAAAAAAAAAAAAAAA
>CAUYQG010064697.1:0-25880 GCA_963574415.1 Tarsius wallacei | reverse complement strand
GTGAGTGGATTGCCTGAGCCCGTGGGTTCGAGACCCGCCTGGGCAAGCGAGGCCTCATCTCTACAGTAAATCAAAAAATTAGCTGGGTGTGGTAGTGCACGCCTGTACTTCCAGCTACTCGGAAGGCTGAGGCGGAAGGATAACCGGAGCCCAGCAGGTCGAGGCTGCGGTGGCTGGGAGCGGCCACTGCACTCAATTCTGGGCGACAGAGTGAGACTCCAACTAAAAAAAAAAAAAAAGAAATAGTCTTGAGAATCCTTATGCTTGCAAGGTTTATATTAATACTTCCACTATTACAATCTCCTCCAAATTCCTGCATAAGACAATCAATGGGGGGGCGGGGGGGGGAATAAACAAATGATGTTCCCACAGGCATCATCCCAGCCAATGTACTAACTGGTTTACAGAGAATGAAGCACTCAGTACTGTGCATCCATATCCAACATAGATACAAAGAATTCTCCTGAATTAAAAATAAAAATGTCTCTTCTTGACTTAATGAACAGAGAACTTCATTCTTTGAATGAAGGCTTCAGCCTAGAGAGATCAAATTACTCACAGATAGGAATATCACGGTTTTTAATTTTCCAGTGGGACTTTATTTTGAAAGGTAACTTAAAAGCTTAAGTTGTCTAGCTGGGCACAGTGGCTCACGCTTGTAATCCCAGCACTTTGGGAGGTTAAGGCCAGAAGATCACTCTAAGCCAGGAGTTCGAGACCAGCCTCGGCAGCATAGAGAGACTCCTCCGGTCTCTACAAAAAAAATTTTTAAATTTTAAAACTCAAGTTTTCTCCATGACCTAGATGGCTGATTCCCTTCTTTTCCTTTTCTCTTTATCTGCTCCCTCTTCCCACAAAACAGCGAATCACCAAGACCCCAGTGAAACTAGGAGCCCTATGGAGCTAACAAATACTACCATCTGCCTCATATCAAAGTGACAAAAGTGAAAAGATAGAAACCAGGGCTGGGTGGAAGACAAACAAAAGCAGAGAACTGCTGGATGGAGAAATGAAGGTGCCTCCAGGTCCTTCTCATGGTAGCAACCTGCCCTGGATCCCACATGAGAAAAACAATCCTCTCTGCTAGCAGTCTATTTTCTTCCACATTTATCACTGGTCACTTGAAGTACTCCAAATCTTCCTCAGAATATATCTCAAGAGGCTCAGCTGTTATTTCAATGCATCTTCCCAGGGCACATGTCACAGAAGGGCCCTCAAGGAGTGCCTCAGGGTTTAACTAGTGTGGCAACAAGCATGACTCTGTGGTGCCACAATGTTTACATCTCCAGCAAAATGAAGTCTCAGAGAGATCCTCCTTAGATATCAGTATTCCTTAAATGGATTCTCATTCCCCTGAAGAGGAATCATATTTAGATTAAATACATGACGATTGGTATAAATGAGCAATCGTCATGAGTCATGTCTTTAGAAAGCACCTTTTTCCAAGGGCCTCACAATAACTTTCAAACCCCTGTTATGCCTGACCAACAGATCTATACTAATCTCATGAAAGTCACTATGCCACCAGCTGTGAGTACTTATCATAAAAGGCCAATAGTGAAGAAAATAACCTATTGTCCAGGCCCCTCTCTACTGAGATGTATAGGCCTTTCCTTCTTCTTCTGACCCAGCTTTCTTTATTCCTCAACAGTGGCACTTACAAAGCACTCTCTTTTTTTTATTATTTTTTATTTTTTATTTTAAAGATGTGGAGTACAATTCAGGGTTAGGTATACAAACGTTTATTATGCAGGTATCCTGGTTGATGAGGTATACTCCTCCTCCCCTGGCAGTTTCCAATTCCTTTCTTATAGTATTATGATAATTGTTCAAGGTCCGTTAAAAGCACTCTATTTCTATCTCCCTCAGTAGTCTGTGAGAAGAGTGTCATATATATCTTTTAAATTTTCATTCACATTAGTCCCTCATTCACCCCAGTACCAAAGTCAGCAGTCTATGGTGTCTTCTCAACATTTTTCTCTGTGTTTTTCAATCATATTCATGTACGGCACACACACCACACACATACCTCCCCTCGAAGCCCTGTGAATCATCTATTCATCCTCTTTGTCAATTTTGCTTTACAATAGTTTGTCATTTTCCTGTCAATTTACAATAGCTATTTGTAATTTACAGTTATTAGCACTTTTCCTGAAATAGATTGCATAAATACTTTTTCCAGACATAGCTGATGTCTATTGATTTATTTTATGTTGTTATTTCCAAACAATGGGTTTTATTGCACATATCTGATGTCTTCCTCTTTTTATATAGTGTCTGGGGCTTCTAGTCTTGATTAAGAAAATTTCCCAAGTGTTAGATTGTACATGTGTATTTCCCTAGATTTTCTTGCAAAATAGTTATTGTTTTAAAATTTGCCTTTAATCCATCAAGGAATTATCTTTATAACATTTATGATGATTCTTGTTATATTTTAGCCAGATAAAGAACTATCTATGCCGGAATAATTTATTAAGTAACTCATAATTTTTCCACTGGATTGGACTTCTACCTGTATGAAGTATTAAGTTACCTGTATTCTGAATTATCTATTCTGAAGCATCTGTATTTTAACCTGATCTGTTCTAATATCTATTTAGCTATTGGCAGGCCAATACTATCTTGGTTATAGTGACTTTATAGTATTCTTATTTTTCACACTTTTCTTGAATATTTCTTTAACAATACATAACTTCATGGTCATCTTATGAAATTTCTGAAAGCCCAAGTTGCTGTTCTATTTTGGAATTGCAAGAAATTTATATATTATGTATATTTTTATGGTTTTATCGAATTATTTAAGGAAAGACTTATCATTTCTTAGTACTTATTGGTAAAATAGAAAAAAGATTTTAATTCTTTATTTATCTTGCATCTAGCCACTTCCCCAAATATTTTACTAGTCCTACCAGAGAAGTTTTTAAAAAAATTTAGACTCATGTTTGGTAGTGTGTACACAAATATATCAGCAACCAAAAAAGATGTTTTTATCTCTTCTTTTCCAGCAAATATTAACAACATAACTTCTTGCCTTGTTGCATTTGCTAGAAAACATAAGATAATAAGAAATTAAAGCCGGGCTCAGTGGCTCAGCCTGTAATCCCGCACTTTGGGAGGCTGAGGTGAGTGAATTGCCTGAGCCCGCGGGTTCGAGACCCGCCTGGGCAACTTGGCGAGACCTCATCTCTACAATAAAAATCAAAAAATTAGCCGGGCATGGTAGCGTGCGCCTGTAATTCCGGCTACTCGGAAAGCTGAGGCGGAAGGATCACCGGAGCCCAGCAGGTCGAGGCTGCGGTGGCCGGGAGCAGCCACTGCACTCCAGTCTGGGCGACAGAGTGAGACTCCAACTCAAAAAAAAAAAGAAAAAGAAATTAAAATGTTGGTCATAGACATTCGATCTAGATTCTTATCTTATTGGTTTTAGTATTTCACCATTTATAGTGAAGTTTGTTGTTAGATTTTTACAAATAGTCGTTATTAAATTTAGGTAGTTTCCTTCTATTTCTCCTTAAGAAGTTTATTCGGAATAATTGTGAACTTTTTTCAAATGACTTTTCAGCAACTATTGATATAATTATATGTTACTCATCTTTTAAAGTTTTGATATAATGGACTAAGTGGCTAGATTTCGGATAATAAACCAAATTTCCATTCCTGAAATTCCTACTTAAACATATTGTATTGTCTTATGCTGGTATTAAAGGTATGCTGGCTTCATATGATGAATATGAAGGTGCTTACCTTTTTCTACAATTGAAAAAGGTTAAATAGCATTGTAATTACCTAATTTTTAAAGACAAAAATACGGCCAGGTGCTGTGGCTCAGCCTGTAATCCCAGCACTTTGGGAGGCTGAGACAAGAGGATTGCCTGAGCCCGGTGGTTCGAGACCAGCCTGGGCAACTTGGTGAGACCTCGTCTCTATAATAAATCACAAAAACTAGCCGGGTGTGTTGGCAAGTATCTGGAGTTCCAGCTACTTGGCTGAGGAGGAAGGATTGCCTAAGACCAGCATGTCAAGGCTGCAGTGGTCATGAGCATGCCACTGTACTCCAGTCTGGGTGTCAAGAGTGAGACTCCAACTCAAAAAATAAAAATAAAGACAAAAAGATCATTAATCTCTCATTCAAACCAGGACATTTTGAAAATGGATAAGATGCTTATAATGAAAATAAAGAATTTTTAAAATATACATTAGCTGATGAATAATTGGTTTTATTATATTGATGGTCTGAGAAAATAATTCAATTCAAAAATTATCCTCAGAAATATAACTTTTTTTTTGGTAGTGATAAGGTCTTGCTATGTTGTCAAGGCTGGTCTCAAACTCCTGGCCTCAAACCATTCTCCCACTTCGACATACCAAAGCATTGAGATTATAGACACAAACCATTGCACCCAGCCCTAAAATGAGACTTTAAAAAAATGTGTTTATACTGATATATCGCAATGTTAAATATACAAGGGATAATCTGTCACAGGAGCAGAGAAATATATATATTATTATATATATATACACCAAGGTAAATTATTATTGGCACATATTCAGATACTTTAATCCATGTATTACTAGTATGGAGTCATAGCTATTTTTATGAAGAATGTGATATTTCCAATATACCTTTAATTTGTAATAAACATTCCTGTAATCTTCCTCAGAGGTGCATTTCATAGTTAATACATTTTGCTCACACCTTCAGTTGACTCTTTTCTGTAGATCACAATAATTGTAATTGAGAAAATACTCTCTCTTCAGTGCTCCAGTACCCAGCAAGTTCAGGGAAAATTCTACTAAGTACAGTACAGTCTCAATTTTCCTATTTTTATATTGAAATGCAGTTGACCCTTAAACAACATACATCTGAAATGTGTGGGTCCACTTATACTCAGAATTTCTTCCACCTCTGCCATCCTTATGCAGCACAACCCCTGCTGTCCCCGCTTCTTCTCAGTCTACTCAACATGATGAAGATCTCTATGATGATTCACCTAATGAATATAGTAAATATACTTTCTCTGCCTTCTGATTTTCTTAACACTTTATTTTCTCTAGCTTATTTTATTGTACATATACTGTATATAATACAGCTATTATACAAAAGGTGTTCACCAACTATGTTACTGGTAAGGCTTCTGATCAACAGTAGGTTATTAGCAGCTAAATTTTGAGGGAGCGAAAAGTTATACATGGAGGGGAGGGGGGCCCTGACCCCTGCGTTGCTCAAGCGTCAACTCTACATAAATATTTAAGTCAGCCAGGCTCGGTGGCTCAGCCTGTAATCCCACGCTTTGGGAGGCTGAGGTGAGTGGATTGCCTGAGCCCGTGGGTTCGAGACCCACATGGGCAACTTGGCGAGACCTCATCTCTACAATAAACCAAAAATTAGCCCAGTGTGGTAGCGCGTGCCTATAGTTCCAGCTACTTGGAAGGCTGAGGCGGAAGGATAGCCGGAGCCCAGCAGGTCGAGGCTGTGGTGGCCTGGAGCAGCCACTGCACTCCAGTCTGGGCGACAGAGTGAGATTCCTACTCAAAAAAAAAAAAAAAATGTAAGTCAAAGTATTGTCAAAGATACTGTATTTTGCTTGTAATACTTTTCTTTTAGAGAAATTACACAAATAAAACTCATCAAATAAATTGTCTATTTATGATTCTTTTTACTATTTCTCTAAATTTAGATACTTTGAAATCATAGGCCTTCTAAAATTTAGTCTATTTTGAATTTTGGTAGAAAATATAAATTTATCCTATCAAAAACAGTAGTTTTACCAAAAGATCCTTCCCACAATTCAGATTTTCCCCGAGCAAATATATAATTTCAAAATTAAATTCCACAATTAAGTCTGTGTTTTAAGTTCTTATCACTTAATTTGCTCAGGTACTACCTTGCATTTGTAAGGATAAATTCTAGCACCTTTCTGTTTGGAAGCCTTGTTATCCAAAACTGCAATTTGTAAAACATTCAAAACTGAATTGTTTGCCTGTTTACTTTAATTATAAACTTCCAACTTATTTCAAACAAAATGCAACCAGTATTTAGAGGATTCTTTTGCAGAAAAAAAAAAGTCAATACTATCAGTAGGCACTGATTTACAAAGTAGTTCTTCAAAGACTCAAAACATTTCTAAAATAGAATTGAAAATGAACTGCAGAGAGAGAAAATGCATACAACTTACTGAAGGATTTTGTATATTCAACATCAGCTTTCCCAGTCTAGGCAACATAGCAGGCCTAAGAAAACACAAAAATTAGCCAGGTATGGTGGCGTGCGCCTGTAGTCCCAGTTATTTGAGAGGCTAAGGCAGGAGAATCATCTGAGCCCAGAAGTTCAAGGCTGTGGTGAGCCATGATCGTGCCATCACACTCCACCCTGGGTGACAGAGTGAGACCCTAACTAAAAAACAAATTAAAAAAAAAATTAGTTTCATCACAAAAGTTTTATAGTTCAACTACCTAGTGTATATAGAAAAATACAGTATTTGTCAATTCTGGATATTATTTCTATTACAGTTTGTTTGAACTAAATGATATAATTATATGTGCAAATTTCTGCTCCATGGGTTTCTTTCTTTAGTAATTCCATTGTTTATATTCTGACATTATGCCCACCAAAATCCTTATTGGCATCGTTATCTTTCAGTGGTTACCTAAGGCTGGATGTAAAGGTGAGGACTGACTACAAGGGGATACAAGATAAATTTTGGGGGTGATAGAGTATTCTAAAACTGGATGATAATGATGGTTACATAAATGTATAAGTTTATCAAAAGCTATCAAGCTGTACATTTAAAATGGGTGAAATTCTGGTATGTTAACATTAACCTGAATATAGCTATTTAAAAATGTTTTATTTTTAAAAATAAACTTTTAAACCAAACTTACAATAGAATTCATAATGTTGTTACTTAAACTTCAGTAGAATGATTGCTCTGAAAGCTTTACTTTGATTTTACAAATTATTGGAAAATAAACTGTTTATTATACTAAATTTATATAAACTAAATTTCTATTTGAAGTAACTAGTAATATTAATATTAAATTAGCATAATTTAACTTATACAAATGTCTTTGCCACTAATGGAACTAACCACACTAACAACGATTACTTCATTTTTCATATAAATGTAGGAAAACTTAAAATTGAAAATGGGTGATATAGATTCAGAAGAGTCATTTGATCTAAATGAAAAGTCATGTTTCACAGAACGTAATATAATAACACCTTCTGCCACTGGATATGTTAAATTATTATCTTTGGAAAAAATATTCTTAAAAGAATTATAGACTTTTAAAGTAGATATTGATGCTGCTTCAACAGATACTTTGTGAATTATACACTCATCCCCAAATTTATTGAGAAACAGAATGTTGGTACTTTTCATTAAACTTACATTTTTTTAAAGCTATTTTCTGCCAAAGGGATTAATCCAATGTAAATGTTAAAGTTATTATACAATAAATAGTTATAGATTTACATCATACCAAAAAATGACAAAACTACTGTACCAAGAACATTCAGCCTTCACATGCTTCCAACTGGCCTCACCAATAGGCAGTCTGGCAGCTTCCAGTTTTTTACAGGTCCCAGTAGAGGTCATGACACCCATGGGGTGCACTGACTGGTGCACCAAGTAGCTGACAGGGATATCAGGATTGAATATTTATCCCACCACCATTTAGACCAGAATCCTTACCCACCAGTGAAGAAACATGTCATTTTATTAGCAAGTACCTTATATGATGTTCTTTAAAGGGAGGTGTAAGTTAACTTGCATTTGGAGAGAACTGAGGAAGAGTAGGATTATACTCATTATCTTTCAAATTTAAGCACAATGACCAGGTGCAGTGGCTCATGCCTGTAATCCCAGCACTTTGGGAGGCCAAGGTAGGATGATTATGCTTGAATACAAGAGTTCGAGACCAGCGTGGGCAACATAGTGAGACCTCATCTCTACAAAAATAAAAAAAATTAGCCAGGTGTGGTGGTGCACACCTGTAGTCCCAGTTACTCAGGAGGCTGAAGCAGAAGGATCCCCTGAGCCCAGGTCACCAAGACTGTGATGAACTGTAATTGTGCCACAGCACTCCAGCCTGGGTGACAGAGTGAGACCCTGACTCAAAACAAACAAACAAAGCACAAATTAAAAACACTCTTCACAACACAAAATCTTATACACTATCAAAGGAGACCACAGTAAATCTGGTACACAACATGAGGACTACCATCCTTTCTTATTTTAATCCATTGCTAAATTATAATACTTCCTTTAAAAAAAAAAACTCAGAGCAAATGTCAAATGGGACACAATAAGAAGCTGGGGAACTTCTACAGTTATTGATTTGTTGGAATTTTCTACTAGAATCATTTGTATATTGCTTATAAATAATCCATTTCCTCCACATTTTCAAATTTGTTTCCATGGAGTTTTGCACCGAGTGTTCGTGTAAAATTCGTATAATTCTTTTCATCTCTCCTGCATCTCTTTGTGTCTGTTTCCTCATTCCTAATCTTGCATATTTTTACTCTCTCTTTTTCCAGTATTTTGTCTTACTTAACTTTTCTACTTTTTTTCCCATTAATTTCAACTTTTAACTTTCTATATCCCTCTTCCTAGTGTGTGTGTATGTTGTTGTTGTTGTTGTTGTTGGGTGGGGGAATTGAGGGAGGGAGCTATTTTGCCGCTCTTTACTTCATGAAAAATAAAAGTATTCACTGTTACAAATTTTCCTCTGGGTAAAGTGTGGGTCCTAAAGATTTAGATATAAGGTATACCTTTTTATTGCTCTTTAAAGAGCCTATCATTTCTCTTTGATTTTCTCTTTAATCAAGAGTTTATCTGGGAGAGTGTTTCTTAATTTCCAAGTAGTTATTTTTGGTCATATGTGTTGTATTTATTTCTAGTTTAATTGTATTATGATGAGGGAATATAATCTACAAAACACCTACTTTTTATATTTGTTATAATTTCACCTTTCCTTGGCCAACTAGGTTAATAATTCTATTATTCTAGTCATTGGGGTCTGAAAAAAATGCACATATCCAAAGAAATGCTCCCTGAAATGTCTCTTGTTGATGTCACCAGGTAGCCTGCCCTGTTCCCCTAAATGTTAAATCACAGTAACAACTGCTCATGTTTCATTATCCCATTGCAAAATGCATTCTAACTTGCAAATCTGGAACCATTCACCTCTAGGTAGAAAACAAGGCTATTAATTATTTTTAATAGTCAGATGACTGCTTTTAACAGCCAGATGATTATATCATTTTGGAATGTAATCAAAACAAACCAAAGGCATGCGATACTCCTGAATTATGCCCAGCAAAAATCTGGTTTAAGTTTCCATTTTCCAGCCTGGTATCTCAATTCCTTCTCAGCATTAATAACTGGGGCCCTCCATAAAAACAAGAGAAAATCATTTGTCTCCTATGTCAAGAAAGCCTCAGCATGACTTGCTGAAACCTTGAGGTGAAAAGGACCAGAACTATTTTAATTATAAGCAATAACTGCTGAAATATTCGGTCCCAATGAGACTTGAAGATTCTGCACTCAGATTAGAACTGCCTTGGTGATATAAGGCTCATACAGGGGGGAACCCAACAAAAAAGGAATTTATTTATAAAACATTGTATATTTATTCTTACATGTTTAAACTTCAGTCATCCTCAAAGTACTCTCTGTTTGATGCAATACACTTATCGAGATGCTTTTTCCACTGCTCAAAACAGTTTTTAAACTCATCAATTTTGATGCCTTTTTAGGGCTTGTCTTTTTGTTTCACCTCTTCCACATTGGTAAAACATTTCCCTTTGAGGTCTTTTTTCATCCAAGGGGAAAAAAAAGAAAAGTCGTTCAGGGTGAGATCTGGTGAATAGGGAGGGTAGGGCATGGGAGTCATGCCAGTTTTGATCAAAAAATGCTGAACATTCAGCACAGTGTGGGCAGGTTATTCATGTAAATCACCCATCACGAAATGGGCAAACACGTTAATAGAATCTCCAAGAAAAATTCACTGAAGCCAAATGCAGCTTCTCACAACAATGCTAGCTGGTACACTGATAACAATGATTTCCTAGAACACTTATCTAGCGGGGGAAGACTGTACTTCAAGGAACCCACCCTCCAAAACATAATTATAGTTTTTGAGTTCCCTCTCATACAATGAGCACATTTGAAAGAGGAAATCTTGTTTAAAATCACCAAAGAAATTCCAAAAGAATTTTACAAAAGAATTAGCGGATATTTCAGCAAGGGCACACTTGGAGGCAGGATATTGCTTCTTCTAAAAGTTCATAATGATAAAATGGAAGCTTCCTCGACTCTGGAGAGTTTGAGAAACAGATTTTATTACTGAGTACCTACTGTGCACCAGGCATGGTAGTTGGTACTAAGCATTCTATACACATTATTTCTTTTAATTATCACAAAAGTACTCATTATTTTAAAACTCAGCTCATCTGCTTGCAAATTGTTTATAAGTATCATATTTTTAAATGGCTAGTAAATTATATACCAGGAAAACCTCATTAAAACATAGTTTTCGGCTATAAAGTCCTACAATGTGAGACATTAAATATTCAACCATGTAGGGTTAAAGTGAGACTCCAGTATTTTTACCTCTAAGTCAGGAAGAATACCCTCAACACTTCTAAGATTTCAGCTTGTGATTTGTTTCAAACACAGACCAATATGTCCATCCATTTATTCTGAAGTAAATGTTACATAATTAATTGAATATTCAAGCTTTTCTAATCAAATGAGCTCATGAAATCCAGTCCTACACTTGACCTTTATACTATTGACCAGTGCATCACAGAGGTAATTCTGGC
Source organism: Tarsius wallacei (assembly GCA_963574415.1). NCBI lineage: Eukaryota > Metazoa > Chordata > Mammalia > Primates > Tarsiidae > Tarsius > Tarsius wallacei. The sequence goes on along the minus strand of CAUYQG010064697.1, from coordinate 15,052 downwards.
TAATAAACTAAATGGTTTTCTGAATTGGCACAAAATTCAAATATATAACCTGCCTTTCATTTTAGGTTAATCTTCTTTTCAACCTTTTCACTGTCAGTCTGAGTTCCAGCTAAGACTATTGCTAAGTACTCCAAATTTCTCACTCACAAATTCTCTGATTCTCCATTTACCAAGGCCATTCTTCCCCATCTTTTCTCCTAATAGCTTTCATCCTACAAACTGTCACTCAAGGTATACTCTTTTCTAGGCTACCTCTCCCACACACACTCCCCTCATATAGTTAGACACCCTTTTCTGGGCTTCCTCTCTCCTATAATGCTCTTATCTTCATTGCTCCATTCAACAAACATTTTTTTAAAGCTCTCATTTTCTACCAGGTTCTTTTTTATTAGGTGCTGGAAATACAAAGGCAAATAAAACATTAGCCTTCAAATAATGTAGAAAGAGACAGGTTTGGCACATTAACTAATCAAAGCAGTGCTGGTATCCAGGAAGGCAGGAAGCATTTTGAGCCCAGCCTTGCAGGACCTGGAGAATTTAATGGGTAGAAGTATGGGAAGACAGCAGGGAGAAAGAGACAGAAGGGCCTTCTGGGCAAAAGGAATTGCATGAACGAAGTCAGAAAGATAGATAAGAGGTAAGCTTCGTTGGTGGCAGAAAACAAATTTCTTCAACCAAGGCATTCAATTTAAAAAAAACTTTTAAAACTTAAGAGGCTAAATTGGGAGGATTGCTTGAGGCCTGGAGTTCAAGATAAGCCTGGGCAACACAGCAAGACCCCATCTATAAAAATAAAAACTTTTAAATTATTCATTTATAAACTTTTTCAGGGTTAGTTCCATGCTTTTGCTATTGTGAATAGTGTGGATATAAACATGCATATGCAGGTGTCTTTTTGGTAGAACAATTTATGTTCCTCTGGGTATATTCCCAGGAGAGGAATTGCTGGACATGGGAGAGACTGGCAGTTGCTGGGCACTGCGGGGGGGGGGGGGGGGGTACATAACAACACAAAGGGTACCTGGTCCCAAACCATGGGAAGTGAAGGCCAGTTGGAAGCCCAAACTTCCCTGCATACTTGTGTAATTAATCCTTACTTGTACCCCACACCACTATAATAAAATAAAATTTAAAAGAAGAAAAAAAACCTTTTTCAGTTTATAATAAAAGCAAATGATCACGGAAAGTCAATCTCATTTTATTCCTAATTGAATATCAATTTTAGTGCTTTCTTAATCCCAGAGGCTCATTAGTGATACATTAATACCATATAAACTTTCAAATTTTATCAAAAGACAAAAGAGTATTTTATAACTCCTCTGGTAAGCATCATGAATAAAGATAAATAGCCTAGTCATAAATAGTTCACTCTCGTCTCCCATATAAGCATGAGAACAAATCAAGACATATAATAGGAATGGTGGTGCATAGCTCCCTTACCATTCTATTAGGATCAGGGGGCCCTTGCCAGGTGTCTGTTCTCCTTTCCTATGACCTAATGCACATAAACAGGCTAAAGCTCTCCTCCTCAGTGGTTATACTGAACATAACCAATCCAAAATGTCATTCTCTTTCAGTGGAAGTAATTCATTCATGAGTTGAACAACAGAGACAAAACTTTAGAGAAGAATGTTATTACATAGTGCTACTTAATCCTTACAAAAAAAAAAAGCCCCAGTCTTTTCAAGCTGCAATTTTTATACATGCTTCTACAGGACCCTGGACAACATATATGTTGCAGGACATACTGATGGCTATCAGAATGAGAGATAAGGCAGAAATCAAATAGCATCATTCTCAAAAGAATGCTGTAAACTTGGGTGGCTGCCTTCCCAGTTCATGCTGATTATTTCAGTTCAACAGTTCAGATTGCCTGTGGTGTTCCTTTGATATTACATTAGTTTATGTCTCTTACCAGAAAGCATGATGGCAATAAATACCCACAAATGAGCAGGATGAGACATTGTGATCCACACTATGCCCTGAATTCAACTATGGTTTTATACTGCTTTTTTTTTTTTTAATCAAATGGAGAATGGAATCACAAAGACTGAACATAATTATCCCTTTCCAGCGAAGATTGAATAAAAGGCATTGAACACAATATGCTTGGTTTAAAATAAGTAATCTTTAAATGAATTAAGTACTCCTTGCTCATTGTGAAGTATTTTGTTATAGAGGAAGGATAGTTCTAATCTTTGAAAATAAATCAAAATCTGTATTAATACAGCAATTTTATCTCATCTGAGTACTTTTACAAACATCATCTCATTAATCTTTTAACAACCCTTCAGTTGAGGCTTTATCATTCCCATTTTAGAGATGAGGAAACTGAGCACTGAAAGATGAATTGACTTTCTTGAGGTCACACAGTTCCTGGCACAAATGCACTAGAACCCAATGACAGAGTAAAGTGAATTTCAACTAGAGCACCCTTGCTTCCCAAAATAAAGTTATAGGTGAAATCAGGCTCCCTTTTTTCTCATGCCAAGATCTTTTTTAGGAGAACAGGCCAGGCTCGGTGGTTCAGCCTGTAAACCCAGGGAGGTCAAGGCGAGTGGATTGCCTGAGCCCACGGGTTTGAGACCAGCCCGGGCAACTTAGCAAGACCTTATCTCTACAATAAAATAAAAAATAGCCGGGTGTGGTGGAGCACGTCTGTAGTTTTGGCTACTTGGAAGGCTGAGGCGGAAGGATCGCAGGAACCCAGAAGGTCAACACTAGGGTGGCCATGAGCGTGTGTGCCACTGCATCCCAGCCTGGGCAAAGGAATGAGACTCCAACTCAAAAAAAAAAGAGGAGGACAAAATAGAAGGTTGATGCAAAACTTTTAATTCTATTTTTAAACATCTACTTAGGGCAAAAGGCCAGGTGTTCTGCCAAAACAAATTAGACAATATTCACGTATTAGCAGAATATCAATATCAATCTTAACCAAGAAAAAAAAACACATTGAGAAGAGAGTCCAATAACTCTGAGTGCATTGAATTCTCAGCACTGGCCTTCTGCAAGAAGGAAGGGGCAAATTTCTTGTATCCATAAACAGTCGAAGAGAATGACTCAAGGACTATTTCAGTACAAGATCTTATTTCACTCTTGTTGTTCATCTGTTTGCTGAGAATGTAAAATTGTCTGGTTCCAAGTCAGAAAACAAAATGAACTCATCTGCTAAAGCCACACAAGCAGGAGCCTCACAAAGGCACACAGTGGTTACATTACACAGCTGTGGGTTCGATGAGAAGCCGGTTCATACCTTCCCATTACCTGGCTGGATTCCATGCAGTCACAAGCTTCATCCCAGGGAGGAAAGTTCAGGGATCCAGCTAAACAAATGAGGAATGCTGTAAAATTGTTTATTGAAGGCTAATTGAGGAGAAAGAACAACTCAAAAAATTGCATACAAAAAAATTAGCTAATAAATTTTCCAAATGCAGACATTGAATAACTAATGGCAACACCTGTTTATCAAAAGTTGCCAATCATTCCTTTCTACCTATTCCTCTTCTCTAGCCTCCTCCATCTTTTTCATGAACGTCACTAAGGACATAAAACTCACTACTCTACTCTGCCTTATCCTTCCTTTTGTACCATCTACCACCCCTGCATCTTTCAATACCTGGAGCCTATGTCCATCATCCACTTTTTTTCATTCATTGTGTCTCCCTACCTACTTTAGATTAAGAGAAAATAAAGGTTTCAGAGAGTATCAAACTTTAGAGAAGCTCAGGGAAATGAATATCCAGGAAGCTAATGAATTCAGGGCTATTGACAAGAGTTCAGACTCCAATTTTAAGGGCAAGGAAAATTTCAAGGTCACAATGAGCATTTCAGCTACATTATAAACCAAATGATCATTTACAGTTTGGCTAGAAATCTAAACTAGCAAATATAGTATTGTTTCCATAGCAAAAAATAAGTTCCAAGTTCCAAACAACTAACCTACAAACAATCTTTTGGAACACTAAGCATTTATAAGTTTGGGCTTACAAAAAAGTGACAATCAATGCTTCCCTTTGCATTTTTTTTCATTACAGCTGAAGAAAATAGAAAGTATATGTGTATGTAACTGAATGTTGACATTTGATCTCCTTCCCTTGGAGCTATTTCAATTGATCAGAGTTGGTGACCACCATTTGTTCCTTAAAGCCTTAATTTTTCTCAATGTGCCCATTGAAAATAATTGGACCCACTTCTGGATAAGTAATGACAAGTAAAGGCCTCTCAATATTATTATCAAGAGAGAGTAAGCAAAACAGGTTTGGAGAGTGTTTTATTCACTTTATCTTGGCAAAGGGAGTCAGTGGAGCTGTTGCTACTATGGCCCAAGGGAAAAGTTAAGTTTCAAAGGAGGTGGGTGATTTCTTCTGAGCAGATACTCTAACTGTACTCCCAAGGAAGAAAGGAAGAGAGGGGGAGTCAGGGAGAGGGACAGAGGGAGGGAGAGGGAGGGAGAGAGCATAGATAACTTGACTATAAGGAATGAAATTGGGGGAATGGTGAGAACGTGCTTTAAAAGAGAAAAGTCATTGACATGACAGCATACTGGCCAAGCCTGTCCTAGTCTTGTTTGCTCTTAAAAGGACTATAACCATGGTTCATACCTGGAGGGAAACTCTTAGACTTCTCCATGTAATAATTAGAGTTCACAGAGCGGGGTACAGCCAAACCAGATGAATGAGGAAAGACAGGAGTCAGACATTCCTACCTGTAAAGAAGAGTACCTTCAAATCCCATGGCAGCCATGTTCAGATGGTGTAATTCTGCCTTCTTGGCTAAGAGGTTATTGGACTCAGGATGGATGTCTGTTTGAAACAGAGCCAATCAGATTTTTCTCCACCAGGAATTTGGAATTTGGAGCTAATGCCTATGTTTGGATAAAACTGTGTGGCAGCCATATTCCATCATCTATATGAGCAGTGGAGAAAGCCAGAGAAAGAGAGCAATAAAACAGATGCGCAGGAAAGGAGGTAAGATAAGAGTCAGAGAAAGAATTATGGCTTTCCAGCTCTCATGTCTAGTCCCTTCTAGAAACCAGCTGGATTCCTGTCTTTAGATTCTTCAAGACACTCTTAGCCTAAATAATAAGTTTTCCTTTTTTTATTAAAGCTAGTTCAACTTTATTTCAGTTATGTGAAACTAGGAATACCTTGACTAACCCACATTACCAAAAAAGTAAATCAGGATAAAGCAATGAAAAGAACACAGACATTTCAATCTGCCAATGTAAGGTTCAAATTGTGCCCTCCCCCCGAAAATAAGCTGTCTAATCTAGAATAAGTTTCCTAGCCTGGCTGGGCTTTGGTTTCCTCATTTATAAAATACAGATAATAACTGTCATGTATAATTGCTGTGAAAATCAGTAAAATATACCTAGAGCCTCTGGCATATAATAAGCACAATTTATAATTTCTAATAGAAGTCACTGGAGTCATGGTGGTAGTTGTAGACTTAGACATCTTGATAGGGTAGTTACATACAAAAACCAGAACTTATGAGTACACAATGATGTTTTTCTTAAATTCCTTACCTCACAAAATAACTCAACCCAAATTCCCATACTGAGTTACCACAGTACATGCAAAGTTTGGTTTGACTTTTAAATTTTTTTAAATGTATCATCTACCACAGATTACGTCTGTGTTTAAGGGGAAAATCCTAGGGAAGTCCCAGTACAACTCGACTGAGAACCACGGGATCACTTCCTTATCAATTCATCTCCCTTTTCCATCAATGTATACATTAGAGCAATGGTTCTAAACCTTGTAGAAATCATAGGCCCTTTTGAGAGCATTATAAAACTGAGCTTTCTCTTCACATACATAAATATAAAATTGTACACATTTTCTGGTATGTATGCTTCTGCTGGACCTCCTCTTTGAATCCCCAGGGGTGGGTTAAATAGTCTAATGTTTTTCTTTACTTGGCATTTCTTCAAATTCTCTGTGTCTCAAAATGTGCCCCTAGATATGACCCACAGACAAGAGATAACCTGATTATCACCCTCACCACTCTCAGGCTAATACCCTGTGTTGTTGAAACATAACCCAGCAGGTTCCTGCTTGTCTGGGAGGAGGCTTGGGTATTCCCAAGGTAGTCTCTACACACTTATTCTACTTATTCCAATGCTTACTCTATGGTATTTTAATCATTGGCTTACTTGCCTGCATCCCATACAAAACTGTGAATGAGAGAAAATGTATCTCGTTTCTAGGATTATGTTTCATATAGAAAGTATTCAATAAATGTTAAGTTAGCATCACAATATTTTGTAAATACAAACTATGATTTATGCTGATTTTTCACTCAAGAAATAAAAAGTTCAGGATAGTGCGCAGGCAATAAAAGGTTTTTGATCTATTTCAGAACATCCCTCAAAAATGTAATTCAATCTGCAACCACACTGTCAGGGCTAAAGGAAGTTTCTGCTTGGTTAATTTAAAGAATTAAATTTGTTGGCAATGGAGCACTATACAATGCACAAGTTGTGGTCTCCCGTGATTCTCTTCTACTTAAGACATTCCTAAAATATACACTACCATACACACAAACATGAGCAAACATAGACATGCAACAAATAAGAGCCAGATCTTCATGAGATTATCTTGCACCACAATCAGTCAAAACATATTCATGTGTTGCTCTTTATGTATGTTGAGGGCAGTGGTAGAGATGGAAAGGAGAATTAGGGTATAGAGGCACCTCAAGGCACATACACTGCCTTCAATAAGACTTTGAATGAATAGCAAACCAAAATCAAACAAATTTGAAACAAGTTAAGAGAGACACATGGGGCAAACCTTAGTTTTACCTCTATATTATTACTGCCTTAAGTGATTCATGGATAGTCTAGACAGTGTCTTCTTACCTAAATGCGTCCTTTAATTCATTCATTCAACAAATGTTAAATAAATCCTTATTGCGTTCTAGGCACAATGCTAGACCTTAGGGATACAAAGGAAAACAAAAAAATCCAGGGCGCCCTACCTCACAAAGAAAGGAATACCCTTCCATTCAGGCAGAAAGACAATTTACAAAAATAATAATAATAATAAAGTGTGACAAGTGGTGTGCTATGGTACACACACATGCCATGGAAGCACTTCATTTGACCCCACGCTTAGTCTCATCTAGAGCAATGGTTTCAAAGTGTGACCAGCAGCATTGACAGTACTGGGTGACAAAGTCTAACAAGCCCTCCATGTGATTCTGATTCGTGCCCCATCCCAGAGCAGTAAAATTGGATAATTGATTATTTTAAAACTTCCCCAATTGATGCTAATGTGGAATCAAGAGTTAACAGCTATTGGCCCACAGGATAAGGAAATGTCTCCTTATGAAACTGCCATTTGGGCTGAGATCCGGATAAGTAAGAGTCAGAAAATAAGCAGGAAAATATGTTCATTCGAGGCAGAGAAAACTGCATGTTCTAAGGGGATAGGGCAGAAACGCATGGTTCATTTGAGAAATTTAAAGACTTTAATAGAGCTGAATTGTAGAAGGTTTGAAGAAGAATATTTTGAAATTAGGGTGAAAGTGTCAGCCAGATGATAAAGAAGGGTATTTGTAAGTTTAAGAATTGAGCTAAAAGACCCTGGGAAGCCTTTTGAAAACTTGACATTACCAGATCTGTGTATGTATGTACGTGTGGGAATGCCAAAAAATGTATACACATTTTAAGAGATGTTATCTATGTATTACTTTTCAAAGTTGAGTTAAATTACAGCAGCAATGTGTAGTATGACGTTCGCTCAACTGTGTTTTCATAATTTTTTTTTACTGCCCTGCCTGTTGCATGGTGACACTAGCATCCATTTAATTAACGCTATCTTTTGAGTAAACGTCACACTTAAAATGTGAATACATTTTTGGCACCCCTGTATATATATAATCAGGGGGTGCCAAAAAAAGTATACACATTTTAAGAGATGTTAAGAGATGTTCACCGTAATCAGAAGTGTCTAGATGCTGATGGTAACCACTTTGAGCACCTCTTGTAATTGCAAAAGTCAAACGTGACTAGTATTCATCTTATTAAGTATTACAATTTTAATATAGTTTTTTCCTTTCTTAAAAAGGGTATACATTTTTTGACTCACTCACTATGTTACCTAGACTGTTTTTGAACTCCTGGCCTCAAACTATCCTCCTATTATGGCCTCTCACAATGCTGGGATTATAGGCATGAGCCATCACACCTGCCCAAGACTTTTTTTGTTGTTGTTGTTTTTTAAAATAATCACCTTGGCTGTAGTGTAGAAATAGGTTGAAGGGAAGCAAATTTTAATGCAGGTGCTTCTAGGTGAGAGACTGTTGCATTACAGGTGAGAGATGGTGGTGGTAGTAGAAAAAGGGTTGGAGAGAAGTGAACAGCTTCACACATTACTTAACAAAGAAAATTGCTAGGAGTGGGAGACTCATAGGATGTTGGAGATGTAGGAGTTCGATAACTCAATGTTTAATCCATGTTTCTGATAAAAAAAAAAAAAAAACAATTGGGTAGATGGTTTTGAAAAAAAAAATCCCAACTCACACATGTTGAATTCAAGGTAAGATATATAATGAAAATGTCTTTAGGCTCTTTGACAACAGGTCCGTGAAAATACTGATTTAGGAGTAGTCTGCTTATCTGTGGTTATTAAAGCCATGAATGTGATTTAGCCTACAGAGTTATAAAGTTTAAGGTGAAAAAAGCTAGAACCTAACTTTTTTTAATTTTTTTTTTTTTGGCATCAGAATCTCACTCTGTTACTCACGCTGGAGTGCAATGGCACACTCATGGCTACCACAGCTTCTACCTGCTGGGCTCAGGTGAGCCTTTCACCTCAGCCTTTCAAGTACCTGGAACTACAGGTTTACACCCAATGCCTGGCTAATTTTTTGATTTATTGTAGAGACAAGGTCTTGCCAAGTTGCCCTGACTGTTCTCTGATCTCAGCCAATCCTCTTGCTTCTGCCTCCGAAAGTGATGGGATTACAGGAATGAGCCACTGTGCCCAGCTGAACTTAAAATAAAGAATGAGGCCAGGCTTGGTGGCTCAGCCTGTAATCCCAGTGCCTTGGGAGGCTGAGGTGAGTGGATTGCCTGAGCCTGCGGGTTCGGGACCCACCTGAGCAACTTGGTGAGACCTCATCTCTACAATAAATCAAAAAATTAGCCGGACATGGTAGCGCACGCCTGCAGTTCCAGCTACTTGGAAGGCTGAGGCAGAAGGATCACTGGAGCCCAGCAGGGCAAGGCTGGGGTGGCCGGAAGCATGCCACTGCACTCCAGTCGGGGTGACAGAGTGAGACTCCAACTCAAAAAAAAAATGAATAAAAAAGAAAGACATAGAAAAGCATTTTTTAAAAAAGAAGAGGGAGGAGGAGGAGGGGGAGGGCCAGAGTGGCAGGAAGAAAGGCAAGGGACCAAGTGATCATGTATTACATGATAGCAAAGGGAATAGAAAGCTGTGAGAAGCAAAGAGAGAACATAGTCGAATGATGATGAAAGTTCAAGCAAGACCCAAGGGTTCCACTGAATTGGTGATATTAAAGGTCAATGTTGATGTCAACAAGGGAAGATTCAGAAAGTGGAAGAGATGAAGGCCAGATTGGAATAGGCTGAAAAGTGAGCTGGAGGTAAGAAAATGAAGTTAGCAAATAGGCAACATGGTCAAGAAATTTGATTGTAAAGATGAGGAGATAGATGGGCACTTAAAGAAAGATGTGAAAATAATTAAATACATTTTAATGTATATTTAAGGGCAAATGTAAAAGACACAAGATAATTGAGGTAGATGGGATAAATTATAGTACAAGACCATTTTTAAAAAGGAAAGGAATCGAACTATGTTTTTGTAGTGTAGTGGGGCATACACATCAATATGTCCCCTTTCTCTTACTGTTTGCATTAGGAGAGTAAGATTTGTAAATGTTATTGTTACATTTATGGTGGGAGAGACTCAGAATGTGTCTTATCAGGAGCTACGGAAAAATGAGGAATATATTTTTGGTTTTTTTCTCCATGTGCTGGCACAGAACTCCAAAAACCCTTGATATTTCTTAAGTGATAAGGGCAATTGGACTACTTTGTGTTCTACTGAAGCCATTCTTGGTGAGCCCCTAGATAGCTTCAGGATGGGAGCTGGTAGCCAGAAAGACCAAGCCTTGTGTCTCAGGTAACCCTCTTGGTCTCAGGCAAACTGGAACAATTGGTCACACCAGATCTGGCTCAAAATGAAGCCTCTTTGAGATTTAGATAGACTGTGTCCACCTTAACCTCAATTTTGAATGTTAGTAATATGTTACTTTTCCATAATGAGTCATAATAAATCTCTCAAACAATAATGATCAAACTCTATATTTTAACCTAAGTCTTAGAGCTTGCTACTTACTGGATATAGTAGTACTCCTTTTTATTCCTTTTATGGAACCAGTAAGAGACCAACAGAACCCTAATTATTACAGGCAGCTGTAGTCACAGGCTGCAGTGAGGCTGGCCCCTCTCTAGCATGGGAAAGAGGAGAAGGGTAACTTGAGTTGTAAAAGTCTATCAGTGTTTCCATCCCCGCTGCCAGTACAAGGTAATGGCACAACTCTGACACAACTCTGGCCAATAAACTACAAGGAGGGAACCAGCTAAAAGTCATCTTGGAAAGTCTTGTTATTGACAAGAGACATAAGGAAGAAGCATGTGACCACTTCCATCTTACTGCTTCTGGCCACTGCTGAATAAAGATAAGATGCTTGGAGCTGCTGCAGCCATTTTGACAAGACACTAGCTGCCATGGTGAGGATGGCAGGGTGGAAGATGGAAATAGCCAAGGTCCTTGATGATGTTGTTGAACTGCTAAATCGCCACTCACTAAAACATCTTATATCTATATTTCTGATTATGTGAACTAATCAGTTTTTCTTCTTGCATAGACCAAATTTACTCCCCCTTCTGTTACCTGCAGCCTACAGTTAACTCATTATTTCTAACCTATTGATATTTCCCAAATAGTACATTTCTAACAAACTGATTATTTCTAATGTAATAATATACAAGTGAATATATGCTATACGCATATATATGATATGGGGTGTATGTGTGTGTGTGTGTGTGTGTGTGTGTATCAGTTAATACTAATTGTTTCTAAGACACTAAGATGCCTAGATGGAAATGCCTAGATGCTGAAAAAAATAAAGCACAATATGGTAAACTTCTTTATCATTCACAATCAAGTTGATTACACACTTCCCAGGTATTTACTTCCCCCCACTCATGACTTTGTAGCAAATAACCCAGAAGAAACTAGGGGAGGGTATTTTGACATCATATATCTCAAACTGCTCTTACCACATGACAAAATTTGATCTTGCTACTAACAAACACAAAGGCATGAGTATTAGACACTGATCTGTAAATTACTAACTTTATAGTATGCATTCTAAAATAAAATTAGTGGTTAGCACTCTAAGATTTTGTAAAAGGGATTGGAGCTAACAGAACACTACAGGAAAGGGAGGAATCACTGTCAAATAGGTATAATTGATAGCCTTAGAAATTAGGTTGGGTTTTTAACTCCCATCAATTCTTCACAGATACCCAAGCATTTACTGTGTTCTTGGAAAATAGAAATCTAAAAGCTGCCCTTGTTCCCCTTCAATCCTGCTCACCTACAGCTCAACTTTTAAGGTATATTTATTGTAATATGCCTCTGCTGCTAAATTCATTGCAATCTCTGGGAGAAGTACAGTTGGATTTGGTGGAGAGAAGAAACATGTGGAAGGCTAAAGTTTCCCTTATTTCCTCAGAAGTAAAGCAATATTATGCAGCCTTTAGGGATAGCGTCATTATCTTGATGCTTTCTGAGTCTCAAAAGTTGCTGATATCCACATAACATTCAAATCTCCAAAACAGTTTTCAATAGCTAAAACACAAATTGTTTCAAATTAGTTATCTTTTAGGTTATCCCTAGTACTAGTCCCTTTCCTAGCAGAGCTATAGAAATAGAAAGACTGCAGAAGCTTTTTAGTTTAAATAAGTCCCACTTGTTTATTTTTGTTTTTGTTGCATTTGCTTTTGGGGTTTTAGCCACAAATAATTCTTTGCCTAGGCTGATGTCCAGAAGAGCTTTTCCTAGGTTTTTTTCTAGGATTTTTATGGCTTCAGGTCTGACATTTAAGTCTTTAATGCATCTTAAGCTAATTTTTATATATAGGGAGAGATAGGGAATTAAACAACAGAGCAAATACGCAACCTACAGAATGGGAGAAGATATTCACAAACTATACATCTGACAAAGGACTAATATCTAGAATTTACAAAAAAACTCAAACAAATCATCAAGAGAAAAGCAAATAACCCCATTAAAATGTAGGCAAATGACATGAACAGACAGCTCTTAAAAGAAGATATACAAATGACCAACAAGCATATGAAAAAAATGCCCCACATCACTGATCATCAGGGAAATGCAAATTAAAACCACAATGAGATACCACCTTATACCAGTCAGAATGGCCATTAGTAAAAAAATCAAAAAACAATAGATTCTGGCTCAGATACAGAAAAAAGGGAATGCTTATACACTGTTGGTGGGAGTGTAAATTGGTACAACCTCTATGGAAAGTAGTATGGAGATTACTCAAAGAACTAAAAGTAGATCTACCATTTGATCCAGCAATCCCACTACTAGATATATACCTTAAGGAACAGAGATCATTGCATTAAAAAGATACCTGTACCCACATGTTCATCACAGCACAATTCACAATTGCAAAGATGTGGAATAAAACCAAATGCCCATCAACCAATCAGTGGATAATGAAAACATGGTATATATACGCTGTGGAATACCACTCAGCTACCAAAAATGATGAAATAATGTATTTTGCAGCAACTTGGATTGAAATGGAGAACATCATTCTTTTTATTTTTATTTTTAAATATATTTTTTATTTTAAAGACATGGGGTACAATTCAGGATTAGATATACAAGTGGACATCATACAGGGAGAACATCATCCTTAAGCAAACTAACTCAGGAACAAAAACCAAACACCACATGTTCACTTATAAGTGGGAGCTAAACTAAGGATATGCAAAGACATAGAGAATGGTATCATAGACACTGGTAACTCAGAAGGGGGAAGGGAGAAAAGGTGGAGGAACAAAAAAAATCACTTATTGGGTAAAATGTGCACAGGTGGAGGTGGTGGTACTTTTAAAGCCAAGGCCAAAACTATTTGTATCCCCCAAAACTATTGAAATTTTTTAAAAATGATCACATGTACACCCAAAATGTATACATCTATTATGAATTAATAAAACTAATTTTTAAATTAGAAATAAGCCAAGTTCGGTGGCTCAGCCTGTAATCCCAGCACTTTGGGAGGCTGAGGCAAGTGGATTGCCTGAGCCTGTGGGTTCGAGACCAGCCCAGGCAACTTGGCAAGACCTCGTCTCTACAATAAATAAAAAAATTAGCCGGGCTGGTAGCGCTTGCCTGTAGTTCAGGCTACTTGAAAGACTGGGCAGAAGGATCACCGGAGTCCAGCAGATCAACGTTGGGGTGGCCATGAGCATGCCTTGATGACAGAGTGAGACTCCAACTCAAAAAAAAAAGAAATAGAACAAGTGTCACAATGGTACCAGAAACCACAATTCTTCAAATAGTAGATAGTTAGAGCAGAGAGAGTGTCAATAAGGACAGTGGTCCTCAACCTTAGTCACACATTAGAGTCACTTAGGGTGCTTTCTGAGAATGGCACTTGGTTCTATGCCAAACCAAAGAAATCTGAATCTCTGGAGATAAGTCCAGGCAGTAGTATTTTTAAACAGATTCCACAGATGATTTTGATGTGTACCCAAGGTTTAAGTCAGAATAAGGTCTGGCTGCATAATGGGGGTGGGGGAGGTAGGGGGAGAATAATGTCTTAATATAAAAGGACTTATTTCTTTCCTATTAAAATCTTTTTTCAAGTCTGCACGTAATCATGCTTGTATTGCCGTGTCTTCATTCAGGACTTGTGTGTCACCTGTCTTTTTGCTCTGTGATCCTCACATTAGGCTTCTATTTTCAAGATTACTTCATGGCCCAAGATGCCTGCTGGAACTCCAGCCATCATCTCTGAGACCAGAAGAAGGAGAAAAGGAGAAAGAAACAAGAGAGTATCTGCCCTTTCTGGAAGGACCTAGTTCAATAGCCTTTCTAGAGTCTTCCCACAACACTTCTACTTGCATCTTATTGGATGAATTTAATCATGTGGTCACACTTGGCTGCAAAGGAGGGAAGTATAGCCTTTAACTGAGCTACAGTTCTGTTGCTAAAGGAGAAGTTAAAAATGGAATTTGGGAAGGTAACTAGTAGACTCTGCCATAGATGAGAAATCAGCAACACGGTTCAGGCACTCTCCATTCAAACTTGTTCTCATTTACTTGAAGCATCCTTGTTTTTGTCCCGTGTTGTTACTGGCCTTAGAAGATAACTGTATGACATGAAGCAGGAAGTACTCAAACACAACACCATTACCTTCTGCCATGGCTGAATAAGCTAAAGACACTGAACCACTAGCAGAATTTGTTGTCTTTAAGGTCATAATGAACTTAGCCCAAAGACTGTGATTAGGATCAAGGGATATGTATTCAGCATGCAGTACCCATACCCTTTCCGGCAAGGTATACATCAAGCCAGGAGGTCTTTTAAAATGTAACCCTAAGCTAAAAATAGAGACAAGAGTTTCTTCTTCCTCACATTGAGTGACAGGTATACAAAGAAGTAGCTACTCTTGCTATATAAATCATCTGATTTTCGTATATATTTGAACCTGAGGTCATGCATATAGAGTCTGTGAGTGATCAAGAAGCTAAAGACTAGCTAACCACATGCAGAAGATTAAAGCAGGACCCCTATCTATCCCCATACACAAAAATTAACTCTAAATGGATCAGAGACCTAAATGTAAAACCTCAAACCATAAGAACCTTAGAAAACGAAGGACATACTCTCATGGAAATTGGAACTGGCATCCAATTCCTGAACAGAACCCAAAACCCACAGGCCATAAGAGATAAGATAGACAAGTG